>JALBYZ010000499.1:0-25139 GCA_038050575.1 Globisporangium mamillatum
GTGTGTGTGTGTGTGTGTGTGTGTGTGTGTGTGTGTGTGTGTGTGTGTGTGTGATGAAAACAGGAGAATAAGTTTGACGAGATGATCGGCGTGCTCCAAGATCTGCTGATCGACCCTGAGTTTGTCAACATGCAGAGCGACTTCTGCTTCAAGAACTGCGGTACGCATGACCAAACGTTGTCTTGTTGGTGGAGTCATGGTTGAGTGTTTACGCTGTATGCTAACTTGTACTCCCATGTGCGTGAGCAGAGGTGTTTGAGAACGTGACCGAGAACAAATTGATCTACACGAGCATCTTCAGCGAGTACACGAACCTCATTGGTATGTACTCCAGAAAATCGGCCTTCTTATCATTTGGTCATGACCTCACAGTCTCATTTCTTTTGTGGCTCGATATGGTTGCCCTGTAGAATCCTTCTTGGAGCAACGACTGATGGAGAAACTCGAGGTGAGAACCATCATTTGTTGCTCCGTGGCGATGAACTTTGTGGCTTGTTTGCTCTATGATACAACCACGTAACTCTTTTCCTGCTTTGTTTGTGTTCTATCAGTACTTCTCAATGGACGAACTGTGCCGCCAAATGCAAGAGCACGAAGGTAGGTCGCCTGTTCCCCCAGTTAGTATCCCAAAGCTATCGTTCAGGGTGGCATTTAATCGGTGCTTTCATGTTGCTGTTTGTATGGTAATGCAGACGAGATTCCGCTGGATGTGATCGACGTGCTGCAGAGCTGCTTCGACTTTGAAGAGTTCAAGTGCCTCATGCTCTCGTTCAAGCAGAACGAGACGCCGAACATTGAGATCACGGGCGAGACGCTGATCGTCTGCAGCGAATAGCCTAGCGATCTCTCAATCTCCCAGCTCTTTATTTCTAATGCATTGGTCTACTCTTCCCATTTACTGCTGAACAACTCTGTAGACTCCATCCGAACGTGATATAAAGAAAGTGTTTTGAATGTGGAAGGTGGATTTGAAATTGGTTGAGTCCTTAGGCAACGAGAAATGGACGTCCATGTAAAGTAGTTTTAAGGGTAAGGTTGGCTACATGATTGAGCATTTGATCCCGCACGTGCACCGCGACATGGCTTCTACGTCAAGAGGCTCGTTCGAGGACTCGCGGTTCTTCTGCAATGTCGAGACACAACCATATCAAAGCCATCAGTTTACTATGACAATGCTCTCCCAATGATACGAATGAGCTGAAGATGTTGTCGTACCTTCTTTCGGGGAGCTTTCAGCTTCTTCTTGGACGACTTTGCGTCTTGACGGGCCTCAGTAGCAGCAGCGTCGTCCCCTCCGTGTCCTTGCGCTTGGTCGGATCTTCTCCGCGTAGCCTCTGCGCCATCGAGCACCATTATATCAGACTTGCCCACGTCCATCAACTCGGTTCGCGCCTCTGACTCAATGCGATGTTTTGCGGAGAAGGTAACAAGCACTTCGCTTTCAGCGAGGATTTCGGACCCAGAAGACTCGGGAAGGCTTGTGCGTTTTGCTTCCTCCAAGTCTGCTTCGAGTTTTGCTTGGAGCGCAGCTTCAGCGGCATATTTCATCTCCTCATCTTCTGCCTCATGCTCTTCCGAGCTGGTGGTGCTTTTGTTTTCCTCGTCAAACTCAGCGTTGTCCCCTTCTAGCTCGGCATCGCGAGCTTCTTCGACAGCATCCACCAAGTCATTCAACAGATGAATGATTTCCTCCTCGTACTCTTCGTACTCATTACCGTTATCTTCAGCTTCGTCTGGATCATACTCTGAGCCGACTTCGTCGCCAAACTCTGGCGCAGACTCCTCGTCTTGGTCATCCAGCTTAGCTTCGCTCGACTGGTTCGACAGCCTCTCGCTCTCAGCCAATGCTTGCAGCTCCGCCTCGAGGTCATTCAGAGCCGTCTCTTCGATCTCGATTGGATCTTTCTCTGCGTCGCTAGATGCGAACAGAGAGTCTGCGTCAGTGTCGTCAAAGTCTTCTGATCCACTCTTTCCTTTCTGTCCTGGCGACGAGGACCCCGAACTCGGTCCGTTCATTAGATCCTTCAGCTTGCTCGCGTCCATGCCCGCCTTCTCGATCTTGGACAGAGCGTTCTCAACCTGCAGGACGTACATCAGTTAGTATGTACTCCAGATTGTTAATCGCACGCATTCGATACTCAGGTATTGCGTACATCTTGGTTGGAAAACGTGACGTGCTCATCGTAGACCGGGTGAAGGAAGTGCTCCGAGTACTCTTGCGAGAACCGCATGAAGTCTTGGACACAGAACATCACCTGAAACAATAGAGAGTCTGTGTGGGTGCTGTTGCGCAGCGCAATTGTCGAACAATAGATCAGCACACAAACTTGGTTACCTGCACCATATTGTTGCCATCGTAGAGGTCATCCGTGCAAAACAGCGACAAGTCGTTCATGCCCAGTCTGAAGCACCAATAGATCGAAAGTGAGTATGACAAGCAAAGAAGCAGGAGCAAAGAAGCAACGTTAAAACTCACGCTTTACACTGCTTAAGAAAGACGGAGATGTTCTCGCGCTCTTTCCACGGTGCCATGCGAGTCGAATACTTGCGACTGATTGGCGACAGACAGCGAGTGACGTCTGGAAACAGTTTCTCCAGCTGCAAAAGCCAAGCAAGATGGGTTTATGGTATGCTATTCTGTGGAAAAGAAGCTCAATAGCGAGTGTGATTGGTAATAGCACGCACCAGCTCACGCAGCACGATTCCAGATTTGAGGGATTCATGCAAATCTGTGGATGGTAGCTTGTCTCCAAGGATGTGTTCCATCCACACTACCACTTCCTGTGAACCCGACACAATGTAAGTCAGCACTGAAGCCCTGGAACACAGATCAGTCAGTCAGAAAAGCGTGCAAGCAATGCGTACCCGCTGCCGCTTGAGGTACTCCAGTGCTAGTGCCTTGTTACTCGCCCATTTCGCAGATAACGACAGTCTGCGCTGACCCTTGCTCATCGGGGACGCCAGCGACGCATTCGTTGCGACGACCTCTTCATCTTCAGGCGAGATCACGATGTTCAAGTCCATCTTGCTTTATGCGCTGCTGCCGCGTTCTTGTCAAGGATGGTCTATACTCGTCGAGGATGAAGCGAGAATTTCGCTCGCTTTGCTGCAGTGCTGCTTCGCGAATCTCAGCGCCAATGCCAAACTGCTGCAGTTACCGTCTCTCTCAAGCTAGAAATAAAGACCATTCACCTCATTAACAGCCTCGCAGAGATGGCTATCGTACAATCGCATGAATGCTAAGTGCACGCACACAAGCACTCGCTCGCTGCATTCGTTTCGTGCATCATCTAATTTTGTGTGGGTGGTTGGGTGTGCAGCCATTTTCTCGCTCACACGTCACACATTGCACTTTCAGAATGACAGTCATTTTGCTTTACTACTCCTGCCACCAGCAGCTCCAAACGTCACGCCAAGCAAGCTTCCAAGCCACATTCGCACCACCGAATCGCACTTAATAGATGAGTAACTGTGCGGCAGTTGTCACCGCTTTGTTTGCCAACCAATTGAATTGGCTCAAGCCTAAACACCAAAGCTGAGCGACAACGACACCAGAGCCGAGCGCTGTGTGTGTGTGCGCGCGCGTCCACAGTCAATTGCAGGAAGCAACTTCACGCAACAGCAGCTCAACACCAGATAACCATGCTCCGCATCGTTGCAGGAACGTACGAAGGGCTCCTCTACGGCTGGGAGTTTCCGACCGCGGCGTCGCTCAAGGACCCGAACCCGAAGCTCAAACTCATCTTCGGCTACTCGGCGCACACGGAATGCATCAAGAGCGTGGCGCTTATGGGCGCCAAGCATGGCAAGACGCTACTCTCGGGCGGCAACGACGAGCTGATCAAGTACGTGCTCTGTGCCAGTTGCTTTGATAGCGTCTCCTCATGACCAGCGATTGCATTAGCTTCTGCAAGGTGACGTGTGTACTGACGCTCTTTGTGTATTCATGATTACAGGATCTACAACGTTGACAAGCGCGTGGAAGTCGGCAGCTTGATGGAGCAGCACGGCGCGATCACGAGCCTCGAGTTCTTCGGTCAGAGCCACTTGCTCAGTGGCAGCGCAGACAACTCGATCTGCATCTGGCGCACCTCGGACTGGAACTGCCTGCACATCCTCGGTGGTCACAAGTAAGTCCATTGCTCGTTGTCTCCTTTGTTCCTAGTAGCACGTGCGTAGGTCACTAACGCGATATGAATGTGTGGTATGCAAAAGGGGTGAGATCAACTCCATTGCGGTGCACCCCAGTGGCAAGCTGTGCTTCTCAGTCGCGCGCGATCGCACGCTGCGCATGTGGAACTTAGTGAAAGGTCGTATCGCGTACATTCGCCGTCTGGAGAAAGAGGCAAACCTCGTGATGCTTTCGCAGAAAGGATCGCGCTACGCGCTGTGCTTTGGCACGGACCTATCGGTCTTCAGCAGCTCGAACGCAGAGGTACGCAAGCTCAGCGAACTACTCTGATTCAAATGCACGTTGTGGTTGGTGTGTTTACTGACAACACTGATGTGCTGTTTATCTGCTTATCACAGTTGGTCGGCACGCTAGAGCACAAGCAGCGCATCCAGTGCGCGGTGTTCGCGACAGACGACTACGTCGTGTGCGCTGGCGACGACAAGCATATTTATATCTGGCAGGCGACTGGAAAGTGCGTACTCTCATCTTCTTGTTTCAATCATTCTCCCATGGTTTCCAATGCTCAGAGGTGGCGGAGTGCTGCAGATTTCTAACAATCACCTATGAATCTTTGTTCCTCTAGCCTTGTGGCCAAGGTCACCCACGCAGATATCACGGCGCGCATCCGCTGCATGCAGGTGCTCTACGTGAACGGCGAAAGCAAGCTGCCGTGGATTGTGCTCGCAACGTCGAACGGCACGGTGCAGATCTGGGACTTGGCGACGTTCAAGTTCGACCCGCTCGCGCCGGAAGAGGCGAACGCCGAGGTGACCCCGGTGACGTCGACGGCGTTGATGAGCAAGCCCCGTCTCACATGCCTCACGGCGTGCCTGTCGGACGAAGGCATGGAGGTGCCAGGCGCCGAGAAAAAGAAGGCGAAGAAGAAGAGCGGCAGCGCGGCGAAGAAAGCAGGCGCTGCCAAGTCTGTGGAGAGCAAGGCAGCAGCGGCGGCGGCTCCACGTGTGGTGGTCGAGCTGGACGAAGACACGCCCAAGGCAAAGTCCAACAACAAGAGCAAGCAGAACAAAAACCAGAAGCGCAAGGCGGACAACCAGCAGCAGAACCAACAGAAGCAGAGCAGTGGCAACAAGAACAACAAGAACAACAAGAAGCACAAGTCGGCGTAAAGTGGCCACAATTTGTCTCTTGCCACTGCTCGCTTGCTAACATAATAGAATCTCTCTTTTCTTTATTTTACTGATACATTTGCATTTGCGTGGGCGGCACGATGAGGTCTTCGTTGATCGGCGCGCCGAGGTACTGCTTGAGCAGTGTCTTGAGCTCGGCGTTCTGGTGCTTGAGCGCGCTCACGTCGTCGATGTACTCCTTGCGGCGCAGCAGCGCGTGGTGATACATCGTGAGTCCCTTTTCCAGCGCCTCCATGACGCGGATCGTCTTGGGCGGCACCACTTTCACCACCGACTCCCAGTACTCGCGCTCGACTCGCTGCGATCGTGCCTTGAGTGTGGCTGCAGACGTCGTAGTACTCGAATCAGCTTTACTGCTGGCTTTCTGTTTGTGGTGGTGGTGGTCGTCGTCTCCACGGCCCGACGCGCGGCGTAGCATTCGCGTGAGAGGCGCGACCCGCTTTTGCTCATTCATCTCCTAAGTTATTGTATGGAAAATTGGAAAGCAAGAGTGTGGTGGTGGTGGTGGGTTTAGATCATAGACACATACAGATTCACTCTGACCGCAGCAAAGCTCACTCACCTCGACAAACTGCTTGATGACGCGGATGACGTCTTCGGGAGCCACGATGAGCCCCCACTTTGGCGTCGGCGTCTGTTGTGGCGTTCCGTTAAGATTCCCCGTCGAGCCCGAGCCAGTGCCGGACGCTGTGCCGTACTCCATGGGCACTTCTGCGCGTGGGTCCTGGAAGAAGAAGCCCATGAGGCGCTCCATGTCGTCCTCGTTGTCCACGCCCAGCGCACGCATGATCATATCGGCTTTCACCAGCTCTGCTTCATCATCTGGCAAGTTTTCGAGCGCTTGCTGGACGCTACCGTTCACGAGGAAACCCGCCTCGGTCGCTAGCAGTCGGAGCATGTACTTGAGCTTCGTACTGGAGATCTTGCGCACAGTCGGCGTGTCGATCTCGCCGAATGCGTCTCCACTTTCTCGTTCGCCGTTTGTCTCCTGGTTGCTGCTGATGCTGTGCCGACGACTGCCAGGCTCGCCACTGGACCCACTGCCACCTCCGCCACTACCATCGTGGTCATCGTTTGGCCTCATTGCACCTGAGACCTCGCTGATTTTTTTCTTCATCGCGCCAATTTGGCTCCAGTTGCGGATCGACTGCGCCGGCCGCTTCCACACCAGCCCAAGCTGCTGCTCGTGGATGACCTTGTCGGCGTTCAGCAGCTTCTCGATCTTCGCGACCGCCTCTTCTTCGTGCATTGTCCACACCTCGTCGTACTTGCTGCGGTCGCTCGCTTCAAAGTGCGCGTACTTCTTCTGCAGATCCTTGTATTGCTTCGTGATGCGGCGATACTCCTCTGTGAGCTCCTGGTTCTGGTTGCGGTCGCGCGAGTCCGTCTGGTTGTACTTGGCAATGAGTGTGGAGAGCGCGTCTTTGAGCCGCGCAAGCTTGCGTTTCTGCTGGCTCAGCGTCGCCGAGTTCTCCATGTCGCGCTCCGTGAGCACGCGGTAGTTATACTCAAGCTTCTCCGTGTTGAGCTGGTAGGTGGCGCGCATCTCCTCGAGCTGCTGCTCGAGCGTCTGGATGTTAGTCTCGAGCTTGATCTTGAGCTCGTTGTAGTCCTCGGCATCCTTCACGCGCAGGCTCTCGATCTCCTTGAGGTACTGCTCGTCGCGCGCCTGCTTGGCCTCCATGTATACCATCTCCATCTCGCGCCGCTTCTCAAAGAGCGAGTCGATCTCGAGCTTGTTGTTCGCGATGAGCTCGTCGCGCTCCTTGAGGAACGCGTCCTCCATCTGCTCGAGCTCCATCTCGTACTCGTCTTGCATCTCGCGGTACTGCTGGCTCATGCGGTCGATGAGCTTCTCCACCTCGTCGGCCTGCACCTTAAGCGCCGTGACGTACTCCTCATCCTTGGCCTTGAGCTGGTTCTGGAACTCGCGGATCAAACCGTCTTTCGACGCGAGGATCTCGGAGCACGACTGGTTCTGCGCCTCGAGCTCGCGGTGCAGCTCCTGCGGCATGCTGAACTCGAAGAGGTCAGACCAGCGCATTTCCACGGCGGCGTTCTTCGCGCCACTTGCGATTGCTTCTTGCTGCAGCTTCTCCACGCGCCGGTGGCGCCGCTCTTCTTCATCAATGCGGCGCTTGTTCTCGGTGTCGTCGGCCTGCACGCGCACGCTCGTGACGTTCTGGATGCCCGCGAGCTTCCTGCGGTCGAGCTGGTTGAGGCTGTCGGCGATCTGCTGCTGGCCGCGGCTCATGTGCTTGGCCTCGCCTACGAGCTGCTTCTTCTTGCGCGTCTCGTCGTCCTTGGACGCGTTGCGCGCGTCGATGCGGTTGCGCCGTGCCTGCACGCGCGAGTCGCGGTCGCCTGCGTCCACCGAGGGTTCGTGGCCCTTGCCCGAGCTGTCCATCCTGCTGGCTTGGGTGATCAGCGTAGAGAGTGGTGAGCCTTGCTGCTTTTCAGCGCTCCCTGTGCTTTGAGCTGTCGGGTTCCTAAATGGTTGATTGCATGCAACCTTGAAGGGGTGCGTGGGTGCTTTCGCATGGAGGAATATTAGCGTAGCCATCTTGGAAAAAAGGGGTTTCAGCCTCTATTTTTCAATATCCTTCATAAAAATGCCACCTCTATTTTCTTATGAGGTGCATTTTTAGAGCTATGCAAAAATGTCCTCGAATCCTCTTCTGTTCGAGGATTATTTGATTAAAGTATGCTCAGCGTACATAAAAGAGGATTCAAGGACACTTTTGCATAACACTAAAAAAGCACTTCATAAGAAAATAGAGGTGGCATTTTTATGAAGGATATTAAATTTCAGTGTAGCTAAAATTTGTGCGAAAAGCTGAAATTTCATGTTCACGTTCGCGCAACCTCTCCTCGCATCTTCACCCTGAAGAAGAAAAACGGAGCCATTTGGCTGAACGACGGCATGAAGACGCTGGCGAGGCGACAGAGCGCGCCTGCTCTCGCGACCATCAGCGAGAGTGAGCCGCCGTCGCAGCGCAACTCCTCTGCCTGTGCGTCACGCTTTCTCTATGGCTGAATACCAACTCCCAGTGTCTATTAACGCGTGCTGCTGGTGGCGGTGACGGCTCGTCTCGTCTCGTTGAAGCAGCTCCATTCATGAGCGCGATGCCTAAAAGTGTGTTTCTGGCGTTATCTATTATGCATGTGTGTGTGTGCAGCCGACTTGAACGAGGAAGACGCGCAGCTGAGGAAGTACCAGACGCGGCTACGGGCGTTCTTCTGGGCGCACGACCCGCGCCAGGTGGACAAGGTGGAGGAGATCCTCGAGCGCCAAAAGGTATCTTCATTGGCTCCATTTTCTCTGTTTAGTCATCGTCAATAGCATCGATCGTATTGAGAAGAAACGTACATGTTGCTGATGGTATTCTACTTGTATTATATATCACCCAAACGACAGGGCAAGGAGGAGGCATTCATCCAGCGCATGCACATGCAGTTTGGCGTGCGCGACTTTAGCGGCGAGAGCGCGGTCGACGACATCTACGAGCACGAGCGGTACTCGTATTTTTCTTTCTCCTACGGCTCGTCCTTTCCGGGCCATTTGCTGCCGACAGACCGCCGTCGATGGAGCGGACTGCATGGCTCGCCGTCGAGCCAGAAGCGCGAGAAAGTGGAGCCACAGCTGCCCGTGAACTGGGTCTGGACGTCCGCGTGGGAGATCGACACGAGCTCGGGTAACTGCGACAAGGACGGATGGATCTACGCGTTTGACTTTACCATGTATGAACCAGTTTCGATTGATATTCGGACCGCTCTCTGCATCAATTGAGTTCTGTACTAACCCACGCACCCTTGGCATTTTACTTCTTGTTTAGGATCAATCAAGCGATCAAGCGCCACGGTGGGAGGAAAGAGCCGCGCTCGACAGATTATGTGCGACGGCGCCGCTGGATCCGCCATCGTCAGCGCGTTGTTGTTCCTACTCTCAAGCCCGCGCTGTCCCTCCCTGTCGCTTTTGCGCCTGAAAGCTCACCCCGAGAATCGGAAGAAGAGGACGAAGAAGAGGAAGGTGATGACGACAACAACACTGTGAAGCGCATCGAAGACATCGCGAACGATCTAAACATTGACGATGACGATGACAATGCTGATGACGAAGGCGGGTACGACGAAGATGACGAAGAAGCAGATCAAGCTGGAGGCAATCAGGAAGATGGCGATGATGACGAGCAGAAAGTGTGTGCGACGCCTCCACTTTCAGCGGAGAACACTAGAAATTGCGAGGAGCTCAAGGGTGTGCTCCCGTCATTAAGCCCATCGCTGCGGTCACTATTGAAAGCTCCAACGAACGAAAACCAAACTGCCAGCTCTGCTGCCGCAAATTCAGGATCCGAGCCAAAGCTGCAGATCTTTTCGCTAACGATGGAGAAACCTGCGATTGACGCTGCATGGAACGCTGGTGTGAAGGAACTGGAGGCGATTTACACGAGAGCGAAAGCGCACAAGCTAGAGAAGAAGAAGCAGTGGGGCGTCAAGCGCGAGAAGATCAAGATGCAGATTCACCTGTTGGAGAAAACCATCGCGTCCATGGAGACTGTCGCGCTCGAAGAAGAGAAGAAGCGGCGCATGAGCTCGAGCGCTAACAACAGTCCGAGACGATCTTTCCTTCGCTCACCGCTTGGAACCCCGAAAGGCGCCAACAGCAAACCTGGTGCGTTTCCATCATCCCCAGAAGGAGCAACCGCGCATACCCCAAAGGCGCATCCTGAGAACAAGAACGCAGTCAATGTGGTGAACATCGCAGCAAAGATGAAATGCGCACAGTCGAAACTGGACGCGCTGAAGCGAATCTTTTGGCACCCGCGTGAAAAAAACTACACGCTGCGCTTCAGTATTGACGGCATTTTCTACGGACTCCGTGACTTCTTTGTGGAGACTCTCAAGAGCAGCTTCTCGATCCACATGAACCACCAGACGAACGGCGCGCAAGGGATCACTCCGACGTGCAAGATCGTGCTGAAGGGTCACACAGTTTGCTGTGGCAAGCACGTCAAAGTCACGGGTGATAAAGGCACGCGCGTACCAAAGTCGATCTGGGATCGCATGTACCTCGACACGGACTTTGAAGCCTCGATTTACCTGATCTACGTCGAAGACTTCCATGCGAAAGGTCCGCACACAGCTCCAGGGAGATGGGAATTCCTCTTTACGCCAGAGTCGACTCGTGTTGAGCTCATCAACTTCTCGCGGCGCGTACATGGCGGATTGGATCTCCCCGAGCCGGTAGTGCGCAAGCTCTGTTCAGACGTGCTCAGTTCGCTTGTGCGCGACCTGGCGCTCATCTACTTTCCTCAGGAGCTCGCTGTAGCTTTCGACGCGCCGCCTGCAAAACTGGATCTGGATGGGGAGGTGGAGATCACGGGATTGCCGATCGATGACATCTTGGAGCGCGACTTCGAGTTTATCCACAACACGGACCCAGAGTCTACGCGGGAAGACTCGGCGTCGTCGTCCATGCCCGTTCTAATCGCCGCTGCAGCAGCGCAGTTGCTCTCGTTTCTGCACACGGACGTGCACATGAAGCGCATCGCGGAGGTGCTTCACCTGACCCCAGCGCAGTTCAACCTCCTGGTGGCATTGAAAGACTGCGGGTTGTACCCACACCCGTACAGCTTTCGGAGCATTGCGTCCATGTGCGAGTACTACAATCGGTTCTTCGTTGAGGAGAAGCGGGAGGGAGACGAAGAGCATGTGAAGAAGCTCCGCACGTTGTGGAAACAAGCACTGGAGCTGATCTATATCCGCAAGACACGAGCTGCTCCTGCTGGTGCTGCTGCTGGAGGTGTGACAGCAGCTGCGAAGAATGGTCCCAACGCTGATAAGGGGACTGACAAATCGCCATTCGAGCTCTTCGACATGGACGCTCTGTTTGACACGATCGAGCGCCTGACGAAGAAGCCCGCATCTTTCCAGATGACCGTGAAGCGCCTGCATTGCTCCGTGAAAGCGCTGAGCGTCGTTGAAGCGATTTCGAAGCTGTATGAGCGCGTGGTACTGGGCGTGGACTTTAGCAAACCGCGCACGGGCTACGATAGTTTCTTGTATGGATTTCGCTTCGGTCGCAAGACAGCGGTGCCCAAGGCGGTCGTGGACGCAGTGGCGGAAGCCACCGCCACGAATGGCAGTAACGCCGCAGCGCAGATGCTCGATCCACGGCTTCATGTGCAGCTGGACGCAGCGTTCCGTGCGCGCCTGAAGGCGTTCAGCCAGTTCTTCCGGTCGCTCAAGGCGCTGCTCGAGTTTGTCAAGCAGAATATGGAGCAGGTGAGCACCGAGCTGGTCGGGACGCTGAAAGGCACGGGCACAGACTGCGACCTCAATGGCTCGTTCAAAGATGTGGAGTTCGTCGGCCCCGTGAATGTCGCGCTGGGCATCCCCGCGTGCTTTCTTGGTCTATACCGAATGGAGACGATCGCGCTAGGAGACGATCGGGTTGGGCTCCAGATCGAGCTTATGCTTCCAAAAGCAGAGGCGTCACACCAGAGAGCGATGAGACGCCAGAAGGCGACGCCGGCGCTGGAACCGGTGTGTCGATTACTGGTCTCGGATCTGTCCACCGAGGTGCTCATCGACGTCGACGCGCTGATCGAGCAGCACCGCACTCGAAGCGCGTCGACCGCAGCGGAGATGACGGCGCCGTGGTTGCCAACCAAGTCGTTTGCGCGCCGCGTGGAGACGCAGAAAACAAACGAGAAGCACACGGCGCTGGCGTTCTCGTTCAGCTCGTCTGAGGCTTCAGCAGGGGACCAGAACGACCTATTTACATTGGGCGAGTCCGTCACAAAAGTGAACAGCGCCGCTGAACTAGCGGGTGGTGGAGCAGGAGGAAAGATGCTCGGTAAACTGAAGCTCAAGGCCAGCGAGTTCACGAAACTGCACGCAAACGCCAGCTCGGGGTCCTTTGCCACGCGCCTGCTGCCGATCCTGAACTGGGTGATCGCCAAGCAGCTGCGACCGCTGGTGCAGAAGTCGTTCCCTGAGCACCAAGCCTTGCTAGACTCGGTGCTCTCGAGTTTTTTGCAGTGGGTGAGTTCGGCAAAGATGGAGCTGGACTTTGACGTGCTCACGAAGGCGTTCATCCACGAAACCGACGACCAGCTCATGTTCACGTTCTGCGGCTCGCCGCTCCATCCGACGCCCGTCGTGTACAAGGACGAGCTCCTGCTGCTACCGCTCATCCTGCAGGTGGACGACCTCGTGAACCTTTGGATCGACGACCGGTACCCTCCGTACGCGAATCCACTCTACTTTTGATACAAAGAGTGCAAGTAAGTGTGGAGTGTAATAATGTTCAGAGCTTGAAAGGGATGAATGAACACAAGACGACGATTTGTAAACAAAATAATTAAGGATTACTCAAGTGCATCAAGCTGCATCAAGTAGAACACTGCAACGACCGATAGATGCCGCCTCGCCAGCTCGAACGTCGTCACTAGCTTCGGAGCCTAGAAGGAAGGGAAACCCAAGTATCAAATAAATATCGCCACTGCTACCCCTATTCGAAGACTCTCTCTCCTGGCTCTGAGTTTCTGCGGATAAAAAGACTCAAGAGGAGTACATCAGCAGAATTTGGCTCGTCCAACGCGAAGACGAGCCTCAGTTAACCTACTAGCTCACCTTTAGGAAAGTGCACACTCACCATAACGAACTGTTCGTTCACCCACTAGACGACACTGCACTCGCTGACTCCATCGACGCGATCTCTCCTCGCAGCTTGGTGATCGCATCGTCAAGCGTCGCAACCTGATTCCTTGCCTCTTCGTAATCCGCAACACATGTTGAGTAGAGCTTTTGGTATTCGTCAAGCTTCTCCTTTGGGAGCACTTGGGAATACTCCTTGTTGTCTTTGTCAGCAGAGCCACTGACAGTCGACTCCGGCTGAGAGGCAACGTCCTCCTGCTGCTGCGATTGTCGCTGGTCGAGTGAACCCGCATTTTCCTCTTTGCTCAGCGACTCGACCTGTACAAGCAGAGCACAACAATGCAAAGCAAGCAAAGAGAGCAACGATCAGTACCAGCAGCGACTAAACTTTTCCCATCAAGCAGAAACGGAAGGCACCGCGAGCGCATCCTTCGATGTGCTGCTAGTGCATGGAGTTTTCTTCTGAGGATCGTTCGCTGCTGCTGGTGCTTCGCGCGCCATTGCGGCTACTCGAACAGTAGCAGTAGAAGGAACGCAAGTAGTTACACTGACCCCATTCGTGGTAACTGCCGCTGATGTTGTCGCTGGCGGATCTGTTGTTGGTTTCTTGATCACACGGGGCGAACTCGTTGCAGACGCTCTTGCTGACGACGACGCAGACGACGACGACGACGTTCCATTGTTGTTGCTCTTCTCCATCTCTTTCGCAGCGATTTGCTTCTTCATTTCTTCAATTCTGGCTTGGAGACTGGTTCTGGTCGCGATATTCTTCTTTGCAGCCTCAGCATTTGCAAGAGCACTATTGCTCTCGGGAGTTTGACGACCATTTTCATTTCCAGCAGTTTTCTTCGTTTCTGCCACAGTTCCCACATTGTTCACTGCCGCATTCTTTTGGCCGCCGTCTTCACCCACAGTCCCCGACCGACTTTCATTCCGCAACTTCTCTTTCTCGGCGATCTTCTTCCTCATTTCGTCAATCGCAGACTGGATCGTTGAGCTGCTGCTGCTACTGCTAGCACTTCCATTATCGCCAGTCTTGCTGCTTTTCGTATAGTCTTCAGGAGACAAGCAAATCACAATCGACTGCGACGAGGCAGTCAATGGCCGGAACTTGGGAGTGACGAATGTAGCTGCTGTTGAGACTGCAAGAGAGCTGTAGTCCACGCGCGGTGGCGGCGGTAATGTTGAAGGAGTAGTTGGTGTTGACGCAATTGCTTTCTTTTCCACAACAGCAGCATCTTGAGCAGGTGGTGGTGACGGTGTCTTATGCATTTCAGATGCTTGAACACCTGGTCTGTTCCTCTCATCGGGTTGCTGTTGCTGCTGCTGATCAACCGACACCGGCGATGACACCTTGGCAGCCCCACTCTCTGATTTCTGCTGCACCTGTGATTGAGTCGAGCCGGCGCTCGCAGTCGCAGGACGCGCAGTTTTCTTCTTCATCATCATCGACCTCAAGATTTCGGCACGCAGCTCATCAATCGAAGGCGTCGTATCGACCTTTGCAGTAACATTTGAGGCTACTTTCGGTACTGCGGGTGAAGATGGTGTTGCCGATCTCTCTTCCGTCATCACAGTATCAGCTTCCGCACTTTCATTTTCAGAGACAGTCTTCGAAAGACGCTTTGTGCGCAGCGCTGCAGCTCGGAGACTGTCCAAATCAAATCGCTCCTCTGTGGTTGTTTTCGCTTTGTTCACGTCGGCAGCATCTCCCGGTTTCTCGGGACTCTGGTTGCTACTGCTACTGCTGCTGTTGCCCGTCGAACTTCCTGTGCTCATACTCTCTGGCGCTCGTGTCGGGTGTGGTGGCACATTTCGGTACTTGAAGCCACCAACCATCGCTGGCGGCTGTGGAGGAAGCAGTGGTGGTGGCATGCCGCGAGGATACTCGACGTTCGAATTGAACATTTCCACGTTCCCATGGCGATTCACTCGAAGGATCTGATCGTCTGCAAACGGTGGAAATGGACCAGATGACGGCGGTGGCGGACCTGCGAACTGTGGTGGCATGGACGGACCTCCTGGTATTTGTGGGCCGCCATGCATGCGAAGATGAGGTGGTGGTGGTGGCAATGGAGGATGCGCTCCAAACCCACCACCAGTACCTGGTGGAAGAGGATGCGGACCCCCGTACATCATCATCATGCTGTCCACCTCTGCTATGTGTTGATCCAGCGCTGCAGTCGGTAGAAAAGGGTGGTGGCGCGTGTTTCGCTCAAACCCAGGTCCTGCAACTCGATCTCCATCCCTTGCCACCATCAGCATCGCGTCGAGCTTGCGCTTCGACTTCTTCTTGCCTCGCTTCTTCTGTTTCTTTTGACGCTGGGGGCTCGTGGTCTCCAAATCCCCCAAAGCACGCGACGCCAGCCGCTCGAGTGCAATCGCTTGCTTCACTTTCGTGGGCGACGCGATCACGGCGCCTTCTTCAAAGATCTCTCCGTCTTCCAGATACTCGTCATCATCCGCAGCAGCGTCATCTTTCTTCGCGGTTGGTTCACATGACCCGGCTTCCCCCTGACTTGTTGTTACAGCATTGCTGTTCGCTGGATTGGTAGACCCGATTTTTTCTTCTTCGACAGCACTCTCGACATTCGCGACATCAGCATCCGACGCTCTAACTTGATAATCTTCAGACACATCAATGCTGGGGACTTGCTTAGAGACAGCAGCGACTTGTTGCTCTCCACCAGTGAGATCCGTAACTTGAACTGCTGCTGCTCGCTTTGTTGGCGAGCCTGCGACTCGCTTGGGCAGCTCTTCATCTTCCTCGGATTCCTGATCTTCGTCAGCAGAGAACGACAACGACGATGATAGACGCATTGGTGCTTGAACACTCGTGACGTACAAGTTTGTTCGAGGCGGCTGTGTGGGCTGCGGCCACTCTTCATCCACGTCCGACTCCACTGGCTCTGCTTCCGGCGCAACCCGGCTGCTGGTGCCATGTCCAACGCTCACATGCGCGCTCTCCACACGTGCGTTCATCAGCGGGGCGCTTTCAACAATGCTTACAGCAGTATGCATGCTTCGCGGAGGCGAACGCAGAGCTTGCGAGTGGTGCCTCACTGGCACGAGTGGCTCGTCGTCTTCCTCCGAGTCGTCATCAACCGTCAGGTCAATGCAGTTCGCACTGACTGCTGGCTGTGGCGGTCGTTGCTGCTGCTCTTGCTGATACGACAGTGCGTCTCGCTCGTTGTATGTATTAGGCTGCGCTGCCATCGCCTGCTGCTGCTTGCTCCGCATCTGCGCTTTCCACTCTATCTTCAGCCGCGCCATGTTGCGTCGTGACGAGTTCGCCACCCGGCGGTCCTTTCAAAACGAGCGTTCTCGGTCAGTAGAGGGACGCTACAGTAGAAAGCAATACGAGGCGGAAGAGGAGAGCGAAGGTGATCGAGCGAGGATCACGAGGAAGAGACGTAGAGACACACCCGATGAGCAGCGAGAGCGAGAGAAGAGAGAGAGAGAGTGAGCGAGAAGAGCGAGACGCACTTACTTTTCGTTGCGTGGCTCTTCTTCCTGTCGCTCTTGCCAAAGCCCAAACTGCGGCTTGTGGATTGGCGCCAAACAGCCTTATAGTGCCTGATTTCGAGTTGAAATTAGGGAAAACACCTTTCTTAATGTACATCAAGAGTCTTGTACACAAAATAGGAGTACTGCTGAATACAAGATAGGGGGTTATACTAAGAATTTGTATGCCTCTCAAAAGAGTCCAGCAAAATTATATTTACTGTAGATCATTGGTCATCTCCGACAGAACGTTGCGAGTCATAGGTTCGTATAAGCTGATGTTTGACAGTACTGCTAGCGGTACCTTTTTGCAAAGGGGGGCTCGATTGACACACACGTCAAGCGACAGTCGCAAACAAGCCGCTTCCCCCGCAAGACACTCGATACTCGACACTCGACACTCGACACTCGACACGATGGCGCCGAACCTCAAGATGATGGGCGTCACGCTCGGCCTCGCCTTCTTCTGCAACACCTTCCTGGACAAGGAGAACTACAGTGCGTACATGCGGCTCTCTGTGAATTCATCCATGGGGTATCTACCTTTTGTGCCTGTGCGTTCCTCCCATCTAACGCCATGCTCTCTCTTTTTCTCTCTAATATGATGCGATGCGATGCATCTTCTTCTCGGGAACAGCGCACACGATCATCGTGCGCAGCCTGTACGGCGTCTCGCAACTCTTCGTGTTCAGCACACTGCTGCTGATCTACTTCCGCGCTAAAGTGAGCAGCTGCTTGAATGAGCTGCGCATGACAGTGTCGTCTGTTTTTGGTGCCTTGACTTGGTTGCTTACGCGTTGGCTTCCTCTTGTTGTATTGTGTGCGCGTGTGCTGTGGCTTCTGTGGCTTTGCTAGAAAAACACGGAACCCGGCGTGGTCACTGTGAAGGAAGACCTAGGCTTTGGCCAGGAAGGTGAGGGTGAAGAGAAGATCACGGTCTCGGAGTACGACATGCGCCAGACCATGAAGGAAGTGCAGAAGGTACGCTCTCACTCTCTATCTATCACACATACAACCACATGATGTAGCGTCCGTTGCCTATGCTAACGTTCATATCCGTCTATGACCGTGACGCCATTACTTGTAGATCGCGATTGGCTCGGCGATCACGATCTTCATCCACTCGCGCTGGGGCTTCTTCCCGCCGCTGTTTATCCAGACCGTGACGCAGCCGTACAACCTCTTCCAGACGCCGCTGGCCAAGATCACGCTGCTCGGCCAGAAGGCCTGGGGCGAGCTGCGCCGTCCGTGGACGAACCCGATGGCCATGGGCTCGCAGTGGAACGCGTGGAACGACACGATCAACACCGCACTGGGCGGCGAGCCGGTCGTGCGCCAGAGCAAGAAGGCGGCCAAGAAGGCGGCTGCCGCGGGCAAGCGCAAGTCCAAGTAAGCTCTTGTGTGTGTATCGAATTGCTTTGGTGTAACGATCATTCATTGCAACATAGGATGTACGTACTACTAACACTTAGAGAAAAACGGTACGATTCGTAGCAAATACAAACACACAGTAGCTTTGTCTTTGCTTTGCTGTCCAGGTATTCATTGGTGCATTGTCAGCTATCGTATGTGCGTGGACGTAGCTCCTCGTAGGGGATTTTGTCGACCACTCGTCCTGTGCGCAGCTGCAGATCAAAGCGCTGCAGCGACCGCAGCTTCAGCACGCGCGCCTTGTACGTCTTGGAGCTCTTCCTGGCGTGCGCTGGCAGCCAGAGCACGCGGTCGCCTCGCTGGAAGTTGAACAGCGGCGGCTTAGTCTCTTCTTCCTGTTCGTCTTCAGGTAACAGCCGAATGCGCAGCGCCGAGACCGCGAGGAAGAGCGTGCCATTGGCGGCCTTAACGTCGTAGAAGCTCGATTTCTTGATGCGGCGCGCGATTTTGCCCTTGAGGCGCCGGTATTTGGCTCGGAAGAGCACGCGGTCGCCCTTGCGGAACTCAGGCAGCGCGTCATTGTCGTCATCTGAGAATTCGGAGGACAACGATGATGAAGAGGAGGATGACGATGGCGACGTCAGTGGCGTGAAAGTGCAGTCAGCATTGACGTTGGTGCCGCGGAACCCGTCGGCGTGCGGACGGATCCGCAAGAGCTGCGGAAGCTCAAAGAGATACTGGATCGCGATGTCATCATCATTGTTGCCATCACCATCACCATCTTGGTTACTACTCTTGTTGTCGTTGGTACGAACGCCCTCATTCTCGTGGTAGTAGACGCTGTCTCTGCTGCTCTCGCACGCCACTTTGACTCGGATCGGCTCGCCGTTCCATTTGATCTCGTGCGCTTCGCGGTTGTTGCTGCAAAGCTCGTCTGAGAATGTCGATGGTAGAATGTCGTTGGCGCTAGTGTTTGCGTTGACGAAATGCGTGACGTAGCTGCGAATGCGCGTTTTCTTGGCAGATGACGTTGTTATCTGCTTCGAGACAGTGGAGCTGGTGGCGGCTGCTGCTGATGGATCTTGTGTGCGGCTGCTGATGCTGTCAGGAGCTGTGGCTGAGGTGATTAAGGACAGGTCGAGTTGTGGCAGCGGCAGCCCGCCCTCTGGGGTTGTTGTTGTCGTGGCTGCTGCTTCAGATTGGTTGCGCATTGGTGGGCAAGCGCTTGTTGGTGCAGTAGAAGCATTGCCTTCTTGAAGCGCGAGCCTTGCCATGTCGGCTTCTAGAGCATCAGGAACTCGTGCTAGCTGCTGCTGTTTCTTGGACGCGGATTTCGGCGGGAGCACCCACTGATCCCAGGGAATTGTCGACATCTTGTCCTCTCTAGGAGCAATGGGAGCTACTGACGGAGGACTGCTGTTGTGCTGGGACTTGTGCGAGAGCGTGAGCTCGTCCTGAAGGAAGAAGCGGTCGCATGTCGGGTCGTACACAACGCGGAAAAGGCGCTCGCTGTCGCCACCATCTGCATTCTCTTCCGGCTGCATACAGCTTAGTATCAAACGCGCAGCTGTTAGCAACTCACTTGAGCTTCTCGAGGCCACGTAATGGCTACGAAGGCAGGAAAAAAGGATGTACCGACCTGATCCGTCATTCCATCATTGCTTGTCTTGACTTTTCACGGTCGTGCTCCCCGAGACGAAAGGTCACGCGCAACACGAAACTACTCACTTATCAATGGAAGCAAGCAGCACTATTACTGAATTTGCAATACGATCTCCTATTTGACCCCATGCTGAGCATTTCCTCATTCTCGGAGGTGAGGCAGCTGAATATGCAGAGTGAGCTCAGCCACGAATTGGCTTTACTCACGCTTTTCTAGACAAGCATCGGACTGCTGACGACCGAGAAGCCCGTGGCCACGCCGCCCTCGTCTGTCCCTGAGAGCTTCGTGCGCAGCAAGTGGCCCGCGTGCTTGTTCAGAATCTCTTTACCATCATCAAAGAGACTCGTGATGTACATGCCCAGCTCGCTGATCGTGCCGCCGGCCGCCGTCACGCTGTTGCGGACGAGCACCGCCGGGTTCTCCTTGGGGAAGATGCGCGCCATCAAGATGTACGACTCGAGCTCCGTGGGGCTGAACGTCTGCATCGCGTGCGCCACCTCGTCGCCGTACAGGTTGTTGCCGCCGCCCTCGCGCTGGGGCTTGACCACGAACGCCTTGGGGTTCGCGATCGCCATCTGCTTGATCTTCTCCAACTCCAGACTCTCTTTCTCGAGACCGTAGAGCCCCGCAAACGAGGACTCGAGCAGCTCCGCTTCGTCGTTCGACACAAAACGACGCAACGCAGCTGGCACCGCGAGCGCCTGCTGCACTTTCTTCGTGCCCGCAAGATGGTACGCGATCGACGGACACTTGATCGCGAATGAGCGCTCAATCTTCGTGCGGCCACTCCACTCCGCCTCGCTCGGGTAGTCCACGGGCGTGTACCCGGAGCGGTAGTACGCGACCGCGACCTCGTAACCGTCGATCACGAGCGTGCGCTTCGCGTCATCTCTCAGGATCGCCTGCGTCTCGACCTCGGCGAGCGTCTTGCGCAGCACTTTGATGCCGTGGTGCTCCCACAGATTGTACTCGAGCCAGCGCTGGTCGATCGCATTCGCCTCATTCGGCTGCACCACAAAGACAATGATCGCACTGGATAAAACCATAGCAACAAAGATCAAAGCACAATGTTAGTCCACAATCCATAATGAAGGTATTGAGATACATATTCGCACAAACGTACTCCTTGACGCCGTAGTGCTTGTGCGCCGCCGCCAGTGCGTCTGGAAGCTCGCGGATCGCAGCGTTCGTGGGCAGGCGCGCGCGGAACTCGTCCGACTTGAGTGAGTAGTACGACTCGAGCGCCGGGATGTCCTTTCCAAGGCGGTTGATGAGGAAGCTGTGGAGGTCAGACACGAGCGAGCTGATGCACGCAAACGATGACGAGATCGTGTTCAGCTCGACCTGCAGGAGGCGCTGGTAGTCGTTCGGGATGTCCGTCTGCGGCTCGTGCAGCATGTAGTCGGATCGGTGGATTCCCAGGTACGCCTTTTGTTGCACACCTTCCGCCTGTACCAACTTGGAGAGCTCCAGCAAGCGACCAGTGAACGCGTCTTCCGCGACGACACTGGTGTCATGAACACAAGCGCACAGTCCAATCCAAAACTCAGCCATTCAGATCGCCACAAATCCACGCAAGAGCAATGCAAAATCGCTTACGTGGAGACGGTCGAGTGCAGCCATTCGATGTCGCGACTCACGCGATCCACCAGGCGTCCATACACTGGCGAGAGCGCGATACCATGCTCAAACTGCGCCTTTGGGAGCTACATTCACACAATCATTCCACTTCGTATCAGCATCCTTGGCTTCCCCACACATCATAGTACTCTACAAAACAAAGAACGGCACCAAGCCTACCTGCACTGGCAGCAGGCAGAATGGAATGTGCGTGAACGTCGCGCTCGGTGTCTTGCTGGTAGGATCACGCCAGCCAACGAGCAATCCGTGCGCCGCCGCCCAGGAGATCGCGCTCTCCTTGACGCTAGCGAGCTGCTCGCTGCTGAGGCCGATGACTGCGCCGTTCTCGTCTTTTCCGTCGGCGGAGAGCGACGAGCTGCTGTGCGAGGAGGACGCCACGGCAGCCAGGAGGTCCGCCATTGAGCTTCTGCTTCTGCTTGTATGCGTGAGTTGATGCGATTGCGA
Source organism: Globisporangium mamillatum (assembly GCA_038050575.1). Lineage (NCBI taxonomy): Eukaryota > Oomycota > Peronosporomycetes > Pythiales > Pythiaceae > Globisporangium > Globisporangium mamillatum. Next base: position 21,608 of record JALBYZ010000499.1, read on the forward strand.
AAATGAGCGAAAAGTGACTCCTTGAATAGAGATTCTCTCCATTCAAGAAATCCGATCGCCAAAATCTCTCTGAAGGGCGTGTTCTTAAATAGAGGTAAAATGGTTACAGATTCGTCATATTTGTCAAGGAATGTCATTCTTCCGAGGTATCCGTTTTTCGCTAATGTTTTGTATCTGAAACCCAGGCAACATCACGAGTTTGTTTTAAAAGGACAACCGAATCCGGTTTTCAGATACAAAACATTAGCGAAAACCGGACAGGAGCAAAACCCTCTGAAAAGTAGCGAAAAGTGAAGACGCAAAAGCAAGTCATTCACTCTCTAAACAACAAACATCACTCTTAAACCTAAATAAGATTACGTCATTAATGGCTACGTAATCAATCTTTTATTAAATACGTGACACTCCAATTGTAATTTTGTTTAAGGAAACGAGGTTTCTAGTTTACGGAGTGCGAACGCCACAATTTGATCACATGAAAAATCGACTGCATACCTTAATCAAGTCAAAAAGGACTTTTCTTTTGCTCTAAACTCGTGATAGTCTGTATCCGTGAATAAGGACAACAGTTGTGGAGCGTACATCAGGTCGACAGCTGGAATCACTCAGCTTCGAAGGTGTCTACACCAGATGCAGCAACTGTGGCTGTGGTGGTAGTGATAGCGAGAGTGTGTCGGCACCACTACGCTTCACCCAGCGAAGAGACGTACCGCAAGGAACCTCGCGATGGTCAGAGATGGTGGCTCAGCCTTCACCCGATCTTGCTGCTTCAATCACACGCCGCTTCGTTGCTTTAGTGTAGCTCGCGCACGTGCCAATTTGTCAGCATCCTAAAGTGACAGCGAAGCAGGGTCAGTAATTGGTTGTCCAAAGACAACTCGTTGACGCACAAACAATAACAGGAGAGAAAGCTTGTGTGTCGTGCGTGGGATTACGAACGTACCTGGGAACATTTAATAATTGATCGAATCCGGTCCAGCACGGCGAACACACCTCGCTGCAACTTCACAACTGATACCAGCTCGTAAGCCCAAATCCAACATTTTAAGCCCAGAGGATAAGGAGTTCCCTCTCCTACCTAAACAATCTGGTGCCGCGATCTGGTATGTCTGAGAAAAGCAGTAGATATAAACTTACTTGAGCTCACTTGAACTTTTCTCAGACTCGGTCTCAGCGGTCCAAATCACAATTGTCACCCCCCTCCTCCTCAAGACTACAAAACATCACGTTTCGAACTGCCAGCCCTAAGCTCATTTTAGATATAAAAGCCGTTGAACATAGTCGCAATAGTTTTCGTACTAGTAAGATCGTTCAGGTGTAATCATTATTTTGAAACAACGATGGTTATCGATTAACCAATAATTTTGCATAGTTATTGAGCCACTGGGCTAGGTACACGACTAGGAAATGGGAAATTGCGTCAGAAACCTCAGTAAGTACAACACCTACAACTGGTAGTAGAGCAAATAAAACTGGGCTTGAACGAAGTGTAGCGCATCCTAATAAAACTATTCCTCCTGGAATGACGTTTCAAATCAGCTGGGCTGGTGTTGGGTCCTTCCGTGCCTCTTGTATCCGATGAAGCATTTTGGAGTCCTGAGCCAAGCGCTAGGTCACGGCTCTGTACTTTTTCCGCGCTGATGTGACAGAGCTGGACACAGTTGCCCTTGTACGGTTGTTAAACATTTGAAGCTTGAAGCGTTCTGTAGTCTTGTTGGTAGCTTGCAGCATCAAATGATCCACAATTGAAGCTGATGTTGGTTTGCTTCAAAGTATCCAAACAGGAACAGCGTGAAAAATGCTTCTGACAGGATCAAATTCGTGTTTACTCGTTGATCACATTGGCTTCATGTTGCACCCTCACAATGTCTTCTGAGTAGATAATTCTCCGTGTTCGTTTCTTCCTGTTCGTCGTTGCTCTCTTTGTCAGAGTGCAGTCTCGACCTGTGTGCGCGCTGGGGTGGCGGCAACACGCCAGTCTGACGTTATCTTCTTCCCTGTTGTTCTTTACGCCAGATTGCAGCTCTAAAATTGCTTGAGAGGCAAAATCGAGTATCGCCGCATCGATCGCTCTGATCTGGATACTTCTCCGATACAATATGTAACCGGGCACGTCAATGCTAGCGTTATGCGGCACATTATACAGTGAGGAAGCGTGTATGAACACCTTCTCTCAAGGACTCGTGCGTTGTATGTGTTGCCTGCGTATTGCAGTGCAACTCGACACACTGATTGACTCTCCTGAGCGCAATCTGAAGAACCTTAGACCTGAGTCTTCAAAGACAAAAGTCGAACTGTTTATTTGTACGGAGAAGTACCCCTGTTGGGTTGCTTTGGCTATCTTGATGTAACTATAAATGCATACAAATCTGAAGTAGTTTGCAGGACCAGCGTGCAGCGAATGGCTCTAAAACACCCTCTATAAACTATTCATCTGGTTGGTCTAAATGGTTGTTGTTTGTTTGTTTCTATCCAATGAGGGAAGCCATCTGTGACTGGCTTCTTCTGGTTGCGCCGATAGCGTGCGCCTAAGTACGGCGAACCTTTGGTTCAACCTCAAAGCAATTGCGTGTACTTTACGTACCGCAGAAATAGCTAAATTACAGCGGCACAACTTAACGTATAACGCTCCGTTACGGAATATGCTTTATCGAACCAAAATCCCCGTCGTTTGCATTGTCCACGATGTCTTGGCTTAAGATCGTCGCAGCGATATGCAAATAATAAGTTCTCGGGTTGGTACATTCAGTTTCTTGCAGCGAGAGTATCCATTTCTTGATTGCATCATATCGCGCTGGCAGAATCTTGTTATATCAGTATATCAACCGACGTTGATCGTCCTTTGTTGCAGTCAACCGCTCCTACTCCTCAAGTTGCCTCTTGACTGATACATCTGGGTTCAAACGCGGAAACTGTATGCGCATGTCCAAGCAGTCTGCCACTCGTTCTTGTGCATCAGTTTCGATAGAGACCATGTGAGACTTCAACGCAACTCGATCTCCACCATCTGCCGTTTCCGCAATATGCCCGAAGAGCCGGACAGGTGGCAGCATTGCTTTCTCCATGCATTTGTATTCTCGTAATCAATTTCATCCCTCAATGAGAATTTCGGGACTTTGATTCTCGCACAAACTAAATTGCAGCTCTGGCACAGAAATGTTGTCTCTGAACTCGAGCAGACAGAGCTCACAGACGAGCGTTACTTGGTCGCTGCGTAGGGTCGTTGAGCCGTTTCGTATATCTGTAATTAACCTCGTCGTCGCAACTCAATGTCTCCAGTACCGTACTTAAGTGAAATATTTGTCAACCTTATTTTTAGCCAATCACGTTTCCATATGACCTTTCATTTTGTATGGTTATACCTCGAAAATTATTCGGATGGTCATTTTCATACATTTCTTTAGATAAAAGTCGAGCGTGCTCACTTTAACGTACTATCAACTCGTATATTCTTTATTTCGTAAAAACATACTACTTAGTGGACTCGGGGTGCATCATGTCGAGCGCCGTGTAGAGCGCGTCTGAGAGATGG
>JALBYZ010000005.1:0-148353 GCA_038050575.1 Globisporangium mamillatum
AGCACCTTCAAGTACCCTTCGTCCTTGTGGTAGCAGTGCGAGTACATGTCCGGCACACCTTCGAGTCCGACCGTGTGCGTAATCATCGCAGACGGGTCCAGCTCGCCAGCCTCGATCGCGTCGAACGCCTGCTTAAAGTACTTCTGCACGGGGCACTCGCCGGCGCGCAGCGTCAGGTGCTTCATCATGATGTGGCCGATTGGGAACGTGTTTACGTAGCCCGCGTAGTCCGCGATGACGGCGACGCGCCCGTACTTACGCACCATCGTGAAGCACTCCTTCAGGATGTCCGGCGATTCCTTCCCCATGCCCATGCGCGCCTTCCAGCTGTGTCCACTGCTGAATCCGCACGCGTCGATGGCAACGTCCGCTCCACCTTCAGGAAGCATGTTCTGCAGCTTGCTCGTGAGCTGCTCGCTCGAGAGGTCGCCGCGGTCGACGACTTCCAAGTTGAGCTTGTCGTAGGCGAAGCGCAGGCGGTCGTTGTGGTGATCGACGCCGATCACACGCTTGGCGCCTTTCATCATGCACCAGTGCGCAGTCATGATGCCGATGGGACCGAGTCCCCAGATCACGACAGTGTCGCCGCGGCCCACCTCGCCCAGTTCTGTTGCGTGTAGCGCAGAGACCACAGTCTCAGAGACGAAAACAGCCTTCTCGTCCGGAACGCCGTTCGGGATCTTGTAGCAGTTGGCGTCGCCGAACGGCACGCGGACATACTCAGCCTGCGAACCCGGCACATTGCCCATCAGGCGCGAGCCGCCGAACATGGCCGCGGGAGCCCAGCCGCCGTACTTTTCCGCAAACTCCTTCGAGTTGTTCGTGCGGTTGCAGCCGCTGAACTCGCGTCGCTTGCAGAACGAGCACTCGCCACACGCGATCACGAATGAGATCGCGACGCGGTCGCCCACGTTGAACTTGACCACCTCCGGCCCCGTTTTCTCGACAATGCCGACGGCTTCACGTCCGAGGATCTGCCCGTTCTCCATGCCTGGGATGTCCCCCGCACACGCCTGGCTCACAAATCCTGGCGAGATGGAGCACGCCGTGACCTTGACGATAATGTCGGCGCCATGCTCGATCTGCGGCTTGGGGACATTCTCGACCTTGATCGACTTGGCGCCGCGCCACGTGACGGCCTTCATGTGGCCTTCAGGCGCGGGCTTGGTGCTCTCGGCTTGGTTGCTGCCGCCGCCAGTGAACTTCTTCACGTATTCCATTGTTTTGATCTCTCTCGGCTTGCCCTGCTGTTCTTCTTGGTCTGCTGCACTTTCCAGCGCAAATGCACATCTGAGCAGGTCTCACTCTGGCTGTTGAGGTCATTGATGAAGGAAGCGCTGGGAGACATCCTCCAGTTGGTCAAGCAGCAGCCAGTTGAGCTGCAGTCCAACTGTCGCGAATAGGACACTCACTGAGAGAGAAGCGAGGGCTGGCGATCGGATCGTAGTTTAATCATCTTTTCGTCTAGAGGACAGTTGGACCTCTATATGCAGACTCCCCGTTCCCCGTATTTGCTATGCGGGAAGGTATGCATGCAAGAACAGAACTCCCTACTATAGACATGAGTGACCTGTTGTACTGTGTCAACGGAGACCAAGGATCAGACTAGGTTCCGCTACACTCAGGACACACGCCGTAGAGAGACGAAGGTGAAGAAGTACCGGGACTATATACAGGAATGCAAGAATCGACAGTAAGCGCGTCGACGAATGGGAGGCGGAGCTGAGCGCCTACAACAGGAAGACGACCGATTTCGATCGCTTCAAAGCCTACACGGAGAAAAAGAACGAGGTGAACAAGCGTCTGAGTCGAGTGTACAACGAGTACATCTTCCGGAAGCTGAAGCTGGGGGGCTACATGCGTCGCCAGATAACGGAAGCTCGGCTCCTGAAGCGGTTCGAGGAGCTGTTCGGAAGCGGAGCAGACACGATCGTCGCGATCGGGGATTGGAGCCAGAGGCAGCACCGCAGGTTCAATTTTCTTTTTGAAATCATTTGGATTTTGTATGGGAAATGGGCAGTTTTCGAATGCATACTTGTGATTGTTGACTATGCAAATGCAGGAAGCTGATTTGTGCAATGCCACATTTTCCCCCTCCTTGTCCCAGCAGCGAAAAAGTGGGAGCGCCAACTGCCTGTTGCACATCTGAAAGGTCGCGAGCGCTCTAAATAGAGGACCCACCGCCAAACAGTAGCCCTTCGACGGTCCGTTTCACCCCTGTTAGCCATTTGCTTTCACAACAATATGTTTTTTCACAGGCAGGTTTTGTGACAAAAACAAAATGCTTGTATTCATTTAAACAGGTTATATATGCATGGAGAGTCTGTAGCCATCTCCTCAGCTTGATGCGAATGGCTGCAGCTCGCGGATTGGGCGGGGCTGCCAAAACTGAAGCAGAGCAAAACAAAGAGCCGCGAGAAACGAACGCCCCAGAGCGTCGCATGCAAAGTCTATTATTTATTTTTGCTTTGATTTACTGGAGTTGCTCCTGCTGCTCGGCTGTTACATCTCCCCCTGCTGCGTACGCGTGGCTGGGAAAGCTCCTCGCCTCAAAGAGCCACGAGGCTCCTTCCCACCTCTCTGTGGTCAGCAGCCTCCAACGCTCACTCTCCATTTCTCCAAGATCCGAGCACCCGCCCGTCGCCGCCTAAGAAACTTTGAATCATGCGTCTCGCCTCCATCTTCGCGCTCGCTGCTCTCGCCACCTGCGCGTTCTGCCAGTCGGTCGCCGGCAATGAAGCCACGCACATCCAAGGACACCACACAGCCGCAGCGAACAAGCATGTCGCAGCCAAGTTGCACGTAGCGTCTGCTAAGGAGGCTCACCACACCAAGGGCGCTAAGGCGAAGCACTCAAGCTTGCGCTCGACCTCCACCGTTTCGCACAAGGACGTCCTAAAGAGCAAGGCCGTGGCCAAGCACGGCAAGGCCTCGCCATCGAAGGATCACAAACCGCCAAAGGGTGATGACAAGGATGGTGAAAAGCACGATGAGACTCCGCGCCCAAAGAAGGACGATAAAGATGACAAGCATTCGCCAGTTCAACAGGGTGGCGGGGAGCCATCCCATGGTGAGAAACCTCCAGCGCCAAAGCCAGCAGGCAGTGGCGATTCTGACGATGAGGGAAGCGAGAGCGAGGACAGCGAGGACGAGGGAAGCAAAAACGCAGACGACAGTGCTGACCTCGGCGATCTTGAAGAGCCAAAGACCAAGGGGCCGGAGGCCAAGGAGCCGGAAACGAAGGTGCCAAAGACGGAGGAGCCAAAAGACGACGGGTCTCAAGATGACGGCGATGAGAAGCCAGAGCACGGCTCTCAGGATGACGACGACGATGAGCCAGCCGACGGATCTCAAGAAGACGACGATGGGAGCCAGGAGAAGCATCTTGCCCCGAAGAAGCTGCACGGTCACAAGCACAAGCAGCACGAAGCGAAGCATGTGGCGCACAAGACCAGCAAGTCTCACGAGTCCAAGAAGATCCACGAAGCCAAGAAGTCCCACATGATCAAGAAGGCTCATGTTGCCAAGAAAACTCACGCCGACAAGAAGTCGCCTATCATGAAGAAGGTTAACGTGCCCAAGAAAGCCCACGCGGCCAAGAAGACGCACGACCACAAGAAGACCCCTGAAGCCAAGAAGAAGAATCACGCCTCGAAGAAGGAGGTCCACGCGTCCAAGGGCAAGAAGTCGCCTGAGGTGAAGAAGACTCACGCGAACAAGAAGACCAACAAGCACGCAAGCGGCAAGGAGAAGACCTACCACCTGCACATCGAGATGAGCGAATAAGCCGAGGGCCGGCGCGCACGTGTGCGTGGGCTGGCTGGCTGGTCGACTGGCTGCCTCAGTGTCTCCTCTCATCTGTATTCGTTGCAAAATCACCTCCTGTGGCCACAAAGGATTCATAATTTCCATAATTTCACACAATGAATGCACATTTTAACATTTCCATACTCTTCACAGGCTACTGTATCTCCACTTTGATAACTCGGTTGCGTAGCCATTTGGTATCAAGTGAGCGAGTGAGTGTAGCCATGTCTAATTGGCACCCAAACAAACAGGCCAGCCTGTCGTCTGGTTCACTTTCTCGCACGTTTCACAATCCGAAACAGCAAAAGCGAAGAGATGGCTGTCAATGAAAATATGTAGCCATAAGAGATATCAATTCATATAAACATTTTGGTCTCTGTATGCTTCCTCTTTTTTTCAAGTGCACATACATGTATTTGTTTTCACGGGTGATAAAAATGAGAAGAGAGCCGTTGAATGCAAACGGGGAGCATGAAGCGTCGCGGGCGTGGGGCTGGGGATGAACATGCGAGGAAGCGCACGCGAAAGGCCGGCCGGTCGCGCGCGTTTCCGCCTCCGCATTTGACTGCTTGCTCCACATGCGCCTCCGACTCATGTGGTTAGTTCCCAATCAGAGGCCCAACCGACACGAAAAAGCCTTCTGCCCCCAACACACATACACACACACACACACACACACACACACACTAGCTCCACAACCATGAAGGGGTCGACTGCTGTTACACTCGCTCTGGCGGCTTTACTTCTCAGTCATGCCGACCCTGTCCAGGGTTCTTCGCTGGCTCTGATGCAGCACAGCCGTGACCACCATATCCCTATGCAGGTGAAGCTGAGGTCCGACATGCGCGGGTGGAGAGCTCCAGTCATCGACAAGACATCCCAGCGAGCACCAGTTGAGCAACAGAAGTCGCCACTTGCAGACAAGGTGCAGCACCAAGCGCCTCGCACGAACAAGGACTTCGTGGAGCGCAACAGGAGCAATGGCGACGACAGCGTCGATGAGCCATCAGTAGATACAGTGAACAGCGGGGACAACCGACAGCATGTGCGGGTTTCCATCAAAAGCCGCCACAAATCCAACGAGCGCAACCATAAAGAAGACAAAGACGGCGACGACGCAAGTCCGGCGACAGAATTGCAGTTGCAGAACGAAAAAGAAACCCTGCGTGACGACGGTACTGGAGATCTGTACGAAGTCGCACCGGGCGGCATGACCAACCACCAGTACTACAGCGCGAGCCAGGTTGAAGCAGAGGCGCAGAAGGTCAGCGCCGCAGTGAAGCTGCAGATGGCCAAGGCCGCACCGCTCGACGGCGACTCTTCTAGCTCAGTGGTGTTCGCAATGGCGGTCGCGGGGCTCGTCGTGGCCGTCATCGGCATCATCGTCGCCGTCGTGGCGCTGGTCCGTCAGTACAGCGAGTTCCCAGAAGTCGAGCTCGAGAGCGACCTGCCTTCCGACCTGGAAGTGGGTCGCGTTGAAGACGGCAAAGCTGAAGCAACGGCTGCGGTCCAGAGTGCAACAGTAGAAGAAGATGCCGCCGTTGTGGACGCCTCGGAGCTGTTGACGTACATTCCGTCGGACGCGGAGGAGGAGGAGACAAAGGAGGGTGACGACGACGACGACGGCAAGGACGGCGCTCTGGAAGACATGGGCGTCAGTGTGTGAGGAGCGTGTCTGCGTCGTGTTCTGGTCCCATTGGATAGTATCTCTCTTCTTTGTCGGCGACTTGTGCTGCATCATGCGGCATGCGGCATGCGGTCCAGCAGCAGCAGCGTGGCGTCCATGTACCTCGCCTGCATCCGTTCATCCTATCAGTGTCTTCATCCATGCAAAGCGACTGTTGCTGCGATGATGTCGTTATAAATCGCATCCTTCAAAACTGTCACTTTCTCATCTTCTTTTTCCGCTTATCACTGTACACAGTGTTTTTCTATGTCTATTTAGCATAAAGGGATTTGAATCAGCTTCTCCGATTTGGACATTCTATGCCAGTTTTGCCGCTGTGTGCAGACAGTCGCTCATTTTGCCTACGCGATGACGTCACTTGAGGCCCACCCAACATCCACACACCAAGCAGCAGGACAAATCCAAGATGTGGGCTTTTGATACCGATTTGTTAGGATAAGAATCAAACCCAAAATGTAGACCAAAGATTTCCGCAGATGGTGTGGCAGAATGAATTTCCACACTAGTTAATATGAGAAATCGATGCCTGTCAATCACCGTCGGTGGCGGCATGCTGCTGCGTCGGCTGTCGCAATCAGGATAACATATTCCACAACATTAAGTAGTACCTAGCAGCGTTGCATGGAAGATATGTCGTGCTTCCCTATGAAGGAGCTGCCTCCTCAATTCCTGCCACGGTGAACGACTGCTTCTGCGTCTGCGGATTCATTTTGTTACTATGTTACTCAACCTATCTGCTGCGACTGTCTTCTGCTCGTGCTCTATTGCGTCGGTTTCCTGGAAATCAAAACTTGCTTACTGTATCTGTTGCTGAGTAATTTCGTCGGAGGTGATAAAATTGGTGATCCTGGCTGGAAATGGTGTTTGCATCAGTTCGCTCACTTTTGATCCGCACGGTGGTTAATTAGTGTGACGAACGATCCTGCCACATTAATGCCTGGAGTCCCGAAAAGATGCATTTGTATATTTTTTGGGTAAGACCCACATTCTAAAACATTAAGAACGTTAAGGTCCATCTTCTGAGATTGACTTCATGCAGCAGGCTTTAATGTTGCGGGAGGCCGCCTCTCTGGCAACATAAGCGTTACTGGTGAGCTCCTCGGTTCTGCTTGGGCTGTGGCCACCCCAGACCAGGCAGCAGCCGCTCATTTAGAGAAAGCGGAAGAACCCCCAGAGCCCCAGACCTCTCCTCTCTCCTCGTGTTCAGCATGCTTCGACGAGTCCTCAGCTCCACGGCGGCCACGCGCTCCGTCGCCTCCTCCAGTGCCGTACTGCGCCGCGGCATGGCTACCGTCTCCAGCGAGATGACGGTGCGTGACGCGCTCAATACTGCTATGGACGAAGAGCTCGAGCGCGACGAGAAGGTCTTCCTCTTGGGCGAGGAGGTCGCGCGATACAACGGCGCCTATAAGGTCTCCAAGGGCCTCTGGGACAAGTACGGCGACAAGCGCATCATCGATACGCCGATCACGGAAGCGGGCTTCACTGGTATCGCCATCGGTGCTGCCTACCACGACACCAAGCCGATCGTCGAGTTCATGACGTTCAACTTCGCGATGCAGGCCATTGATCACATCATCAACTCGGCCGCCAAGCAGTACTACATGTCGGCGGGTGACATCAACGTCCCAATCGTGTTCCGTGGCTCCAACGGCGCTGCCGCCGGTGTCGGTATGTCGCTGCTTCTGTTTCCCTCTTATGCACATAAAAAAATGCACTCCCTGCTTGCAAGTTATGAGTGAGTGTATGTCCTAACGGTGCTTATCGTATTGCTGCTCTTTCCTCACTATAGCCGCCCAGCACTCGCAGTGTTTCGCTGCGTGGTACGGCTCCGTGCCAGGTCTCAAGGTCGTGGTGCCATACGACGCGGAAGACGCGCGTGGTCTGCTGAAGGCCGCCATTCGCGACCCGAACCCAGTCGTGTTCCTGGAGAACGAGCTACTCTACGGCGTGTCGTTCCCAGTGAGTGAGGAGGCCCAGTCGAAAGACTTCGTGCTGCCAATTGGCAAGGCGAAGATCATGAAGGCCGGCTCGGACGTGACCATCGTCGCGTTCTCGCGCATGGTCGGAGTGGCGCTCGAGGCGGCGGCGGAGCTCGCCAAGGACGGCATCGACGCAGAAGTGATCAACCTCCGCTCGATCCGCCCGTTCGACCGCGAGTCGATCATCCAGTCGGTGAAGAAGACCAACCGCATCGTGTCGGTCGAAGAAGGATGGGGTCAGCACGGCATTGGCGCGGAAATCGCCGGTATCATCATGGAGACGGACGCGTTCGACTACCTGGACGCCCCGCTTGAGCGTGTCACGGGCACGGACGTGCCAATGCCATACGCCGAGAACTTGGAACGTCTCTGCGTGCCACAGGTCGAAGATATTATTGCTGCCGCCAAGCGCACAACCTCGCGCAAGCTGTAAGAAGGTGGTCGATTAACGACTGCAACCTACCTGCTAGTGCATCCGTGGTTGAGTGGAGTCGGGTGGGAGTCCGCAACCGCTCTGAGTCTGCTGAAAGTAGATCAAGCAGCTCATTTTGGGATCGCCCAGTGACAACGAGAGCAACGAATGCGCAGAGAGAGGGTTTAAAAAATCAAGTGTGTGCTGATAGTTTAACCAAGAGAACGGAAAACGAATAAAAAAAGGAAAACAGCACCAAGATCGCTGTTATTGCCGACAACGTGACTGGCCCTGGCGTATCTCGTTCTTCTTGCTCATCTAGTGAGCTCACGACTCGAAACCAAACGCCAAGCAAGTGCGATCTGAGAACAGCGCTGGTCGTCATTTTCTACACACATTCATTCATCCATTCCCCACCCAAAGAAAGGCTTTCTCAATCAGTCCTTGGGGCTAACTTACTTACATTGCCTGTGCCTCTTTCCAGTTACTCAAAACCCAAACTCGCCGAAGAAATCGACGTCTTTCTTCTTCTCAACCGGAGCGGGTGGCGCTGGTGCAGCAGCCGCAGGAGCAGCGGGGGCGGAAATGAAGCTGGAGCCGCCGGACGATGGCGCAAAGCTAGAGCTGACGCTGGAGCTGGAGTTGGAGAACGCAGACGACGACGACGACGATGAGAAGCTGTTGGCGTGTGGGCTCGAGTAGCTTGATGCTGCCGTCGAGGCGGAGCCGCCAAACGAGTTGGCCTTTGGCGCCTGCGACTGACCAAGCTGAGAGTCGAGCCACGAGTCGTTGTCGTGGTCTCTGCTGGACGACGCCGCCTGACTGTTTCCAATGCCAGAGTACTTGCCAGTTGGCGCAAGTCCAGAGTTGAAGGTTGGAAACTGGCCGTTCGCACCAGTCTGAGACGAAGATCCGTTGACCGTCGAGTCCACGACAGTCTGCGCGGTCTTCCACACCGCCGAGGCGCCGCTCGACAGCGCCGACCAGCCGGTTGAAGCGGTGGACTTGACATTACTGGTCAGCGCCGGATCTGTGATTGTGCTCTGCACGTACGACCAGCCGGACGACACTTTCGAGCCAAGGTCCTTGTCTTTCACGAGGCTCGCCGCAGTACTGGCGGCAGTCGAAGCCACCGATGTCACCGTGCTGGTGAGGTAGCCGAACGCGCTCGAGAGATCCTGAACGCCGCCAGCGCTGGCAGGCGCGCTGGTCTCGCCGCTGCTTCCGATCCCCTGCATACCGTTGGCTCCGAACTTGGCCTGCATGCGAGCGCGGGCTTCGTCGCGGAGCCGCATCTGTCGGGCGACGTAGTCCTGCTCGGATTCGCCCTTGAGCGCCTCCACGCCGCGCGTGTCAGAGTGTCCGTTCGAAAACGACGAGCCGCCGCTACCGCCGGCCAGCTGCATGCTGCTTGGGTCCCATTTAGGGAGTGGGAGCGCCGAGCGTCCTTCCACAAGTGCCGCCAGACGCTGGCGGTACGCCTCCGCCTGCGGGGTGTTGTACTTTTGGCTGATGGAGAGGTTGGTCGGGACGCCAGCGGCAGCAAAAGCCTCACGGAAGCTGTCGTTGCCGCCTTGCTGTAAGTGATCAGAAAAAAATCATAGAAATCCACCACAACAGGTTCAGTAGGCAAGTGCTGGAAATGCTACAAGCACAAAAGCGTACGCGAGACTAACCTGCATCTGCTGGACCTGCTTGTCGGTCCACGAGTCCATTGTGACAGAGCGCACGAAGGAGATGTGGACGCCCAGTCCGCGGTGACGCCCTGAGCACTCGAGACACATGAACGTGCCGTAGGAGACCGTCGCCCACTGCGGGTATGGCGCGTCGCAGTCCACGCAGCGCTGCATCCATTATCCAGTAGAGTCAGAGAGGCATGGGGGGTCAGTCCTGGGTAGCTAGACAGAGAGACCGACAAAGGCGTCGTAAAGCGGTAGGCGTGCGTGCGTACGTTGTTGCCGGGCATCTTGCGCAGCTGCTGCTGGGTCTCCATGGGCATCTGGTGCGCTTCGGAAGCCATGGCGGTCGTCTTCCTGTCGCTTCTCGCGTGTCTGTCCCTCGCTCGCTTTCGCTTTCGTTCGCTGTGGCTCCTGCTTCGCGTCTGCCTACTGCGCGGGCGGGCGGAATTTCTGAAGAGCTCACTCGCTCGCAGTCGCAGAAACTGGAAAATTCAGTCTGAAACGTGCGGAGAGAAAAATAGACCAATGAAAAGCTTGAAAATAAATATTGGCCAATGAAACATCGTCTGTCGCTTTGATTTCTGCGAATTACGTGCTGCCAAGAGTGTCGTGTTGTGGTACATAAACAGGCCATTTGGTTTTCTGAAAATCGGTTTTGCCGTGCTTGCGGCTTCAGCAGCAAGGCAAATTTGGATACTAAAATGCAATGTCAGCGATGAGCTTTGGCCAGAGACTAGCAGGCTTGACAACAATGCAGTTCCAAGCCAACAGCAACGGACCGCCAAGGTAACAGGTTTGTGTATCAACGTGCGAGTTGTGATTTGTCTTGTGCAACGCACGTCTTTAGATGTACTTCTTCTGGAACGACACGGTGCGCGTCTTCTTGGGGCGCTTGAGCGCCTGGAAGAAGAGCAGGTTCGCCGCCACCACCCACGTGAGGACGAGTGCCACGTACGTCGCGAGCGCGTTGTAGCCGCTGCCACAGATCATGTACCACGAATCCTCGTAGTGCAGCTGTGTGAGCGGGTAGTTGCAGAAGTTGAACTCCTCGTCGAACTCGTGCACGCACAGGAACTTGTTACGCGTGTGCGTCATGCCGATCAGTGAGTAGAACGTTTCGCGCTCCGAGCAATCGCCTGGCGGCTGGTGGTGGCCGTGCGACACAATCGCTGACGGATCCACGAACACGATGAGGATCGTCACGATACTCGAGTACACGAACACCATCTGGTTGATCGCGTGGTCGATGCAGCTGTAGAGCCAGTCGCTGTCATACGCGTCCACGGGGTCGAGATGGTCTTCAATATACGGCTCGTCGCGCTCTCGATCTGCCATCCACGTCAACACCAGACTGATGCCAATGAGAAGGACAAAGCAAACCTGTGTTCGACAAGACAGATGATATACAAGTGACGCTCAGCCAACGACAATCGGCAAGAAGAAGGACAAAAAGAATACGTACGGGGGTGTGGATGCCAAGCAGGTGGGCGAACGCGTGGTAGAAGAGAATCAGGAAGATCAGCGCGAACACAATCGAGAAGAACTGCATGAGCAGCACGTAGCTCCACTCGCGCTTCCAGTACTCCTGCTCGTAGTACGCCCCCTTCAGCATGCAGCTGTGCGTGACAGGGTGTGACAGGCATAGCAAATCAGGATCAGTGGGAATCTCAATTCTGAAGACAAAATGCAGGTCACTAACCTTCGCAGAGTGTGATGCGCGCACAGGAACGACATCGCGAAGAAGAAGTAGTAGAAGAGCGTGTGGAACGGCACGCCGTAGAAGCGGTCCTGGAGCAGCGGGTCTGTGTCATGCCACGTCCACCAGAGGAACTTGGACCCCAAGAGCTCGAATGGGAACGCTAGGAAAACGACCAGCATGCCCATGGCAAGCGGCTGGATGAATGAATCGATGCGCAATCGAGATGTCGCGACAAAAGCCCTGTGTAAGCATCAGAAGTATAGAGTGTATGTTACTAGCGTACTCACCCAACGCTGTGTGTATAGCATGCACACAAAGCGTACATGTAGTAGAACTGCGCTTGCATGAGCACGTAATAGAACGGTAGCCGCTCTGGGATCAGCATCACCTGTAAAACAAATACGCACGCAAACGCTCGTGAATACGACATCGTTAACACTGTAGACTCAGTTGCTTACTCGTCTCTCACCAGAGCCTGCGCGTGCCATCGCTTCTGGTTGAAAAACAGGAGCTCCACGATGACCGCCAGAAGCGTAGCGGCCGCGAGCATGGTGGCGTTGCGCTTGCCGGACGAGTGCACGTGCAGCAGCAGCAGGAAGGCGCAGAGGTAGGACGCCACCTCGATTGTCAGCAGCGACACGTTCTCCTGCAGCAGCCTGAAGAACGCGATGGTCACCACGCGCGCCTGCACCATCCCGTCGTCCTCTCAATCGCTTTGCGATAACTACGTGGTCGAATGTGAGCAAAGTGAAGCAAAAGCAAAAGCAAAATGGAAATGGCAATGGAAATTCTACGCACATTGCAATCTGGCGGAGCGTTAAGAACAAATAACGCGCATTGACTATTTCTATCGGTTAATTGTTTCCTTCAATCAGTTCGATTTCCGGTCATGCGCAGCTGGCGCGTACGCCGAAAAGACGCGGTAGCCTGCCAGGAGGAAGGCGCTGAGCACAATGAGCCCAAGCATGAGCTTTGACGCCGAGAACATCTCGACCTTGCTCAGAGGCTTTGTCGCTGCTGCATTCGCGTCCGCAGACGAAGCGACGCCCATCTCACCCGTGAGCACTGCTGGCGCAGGGCTGCGGTTCCACAGATGCCCCACCTTCTCCTTCCATGTCTCGCTCGTTCGCGCGTCCGCAGCTGCTCTCTCCGCAGCGACCTGCGCCTGTAGCGCCTTCTCGCGGTCCATGTCCTTCGGAATGTAGCAGGTGGTTCCTTCGTATCCACTGTCGCACTTGCACGCGCCGTTCACGCAGTCTCCGTTGCTGCTGCAGTGCTCACGGTAGACACACACCACCTTTCGGTCGAAGAGCGGGTACTCTTGTTTCTCGGCGTATCCGCTGGAAAGTGACTTGAGGTAGCGGTCAAATGTGATGTCGTGCTCGGAGAGAGGTGTGTCCATGAATCTGGAGTGGTCCTTCTCTAGGTCTGGGAAGAGCAAACTGAAGCGGCCGCGCCGAGCATATTCGTTCATGGCGTCAAACAGCCGACGAGCCACGTACGGAGGGAACCATCCTGGGCACGACCAGCACGCAGTGTCCCACGTGCGAGCCTTGTCAGCGCACTTCTGCGAGCAGAACGTGGCGTCAGACGGGCGAAAAAACTTCTCAAACGGCAACTTCGCCTGCGGGTGAACACCCACCATGTTGAGCAAATCGAAGAGCATGCGCTTCTTGATCGCTTCATCCGTACCGATGACGGACTTCTCGGGCGCCAGCGACGGGTTCGAGTTCACCTTGACGAGCCACGGCTTGCCCGTGTCGTCGATCTCAAAGTCGAACTTCCAGAGATCAAAGAACTTGTCAGTGAGATCCATCATGTCTGCCTCTGTGTCTTCCGCTAGATGCGTGCGCTTCAGCTTGGAGATCGCTTGCTGAAAGTGACCACGGTTGCTCACGATAGATCGGGTGATCGCGTCATTGATCTCTTGCTGCAATCGATTGGTGTCGAGCCCTTCCGTCATCATGTATCGCTTCACAATTTCCCACGCATTCGACCCCTCCCGCTCAGCAGAAGGGAACTCTTGGAAATCCTTCTGGAGCTCGGGGAAATCCCACGGAGCGAGGTACTCGTCAAAATTGTATGCGCCGCGATCCGTCTTGACGCTCACGTCCGTTGGGTACAGGATTTTCGCGATCTTGATATGCGCGTGGTTGAACACGTAGATACGCAGAGGGTCAATCGACGTCACTGCAACGTAGAAGCCGACTTTGAACTTGTGTCCGTCGAGAAGGTATGGCTCGATGTACGGCGACACCTCGACCTGCTTGCCTTCGAAATCGGTCTCCAGCTTGGCTTGCAGGTCTTGCTCCGTGATGATAACTGACCCAAGGGTGTTTGCAGTCTCATCGCCACTGGCGGTCTGCTCGCGAACCAGGAAGCGTTGGTAGATGTACCAGTCGCGCTCACGCTTCATTTCGAACTCCACTTTCTTCAGGATCTCCGGGAACGCGTTCGCCATTTTCGCCTGATCGCGCGGCAGCACGTAGTGCTGTGGGACGAAGTTGAAGTAGTAGCGAGCGTGCTTTTTCTGGTTCTTCCTAATGTGCTTGTAGAAAAGATCCGCAGACGTGAGCTTCTCGGCTCCAGGGAGGTGGTTGATCTTCGGTTTGTACGTCTTCGAGAAGCTCAGCTGGTCGTATGGCGGCGATGCAGCGATACTCCACACGAGGTCGATCTGGTCGCTGGTCTTGGGCAGGAACGACCACAGAAAGAACGAGTCCTGCGCCACTTGGTCCTGGTCCTGGCTGTCGGGCGGCACGAAGCGCTCGATGCCCAGCGTCTCCAGTTGCTCCAGCAGCAGTTTGTGCTGGTTGCGCGGCTCTTCGGGCAGGAAGAAGCGCGCGGGGCTCATCCCATGGGTGGAGGGCGGTGGCGCGGCCCACGAGAGCGCGACGGCGCTGGCGGCGGCGAGCAGCAGCATCCGGATGCGCATATTTATCTCTCCCCCTCGAGTCGGTCAGTCAGTCGATCGTCCTTCCTCTACGTCCAAGATGCCTTTTGACGCACGCTGATGCTGAAGCGGCCAAAGCCAGCGCAGCCCCCTCTTCAAAGATGTCGGTTATCCGGATATGTTAACTTGACAGCTCAATACAATTGTTATTTAACACAGATAGCCCATTATTTTTTGCATGGCTAGAAAAGGAGGATCATTCGTGTGAGCAGCACAGGCTGCGCGTGCTCTGCGTGTTGTGCCTGTGCGAAAAAGAAGAATGCAAGGGCAGCAGAGACTCATACATACACGCGCAGGCAACAGCCGTAAGACGCTTCAACATACAAGAAGGGGCTATAAATCGCATTATCGTTTCAGATCACAGCAGCGCACGCGCATCTGTAGCGCTTCTGCAGTGGTGTCTGTTAGTTGTGGGAGGTCTAATGGCGCAATGCGACTGCTCTATCGCGGGCTTCAGAGCTTCGGAATGGTGATTGTCGCATCGCGGAAAGCCTTGAACTTGGCCAGTCCTGGAAACTGCAGTTCCTTCATCATACTCTGGAACATGGCGTTTGGCGACGCAGCGGCGGCGGAGTAGGTCTTGAGCGCCGCCTCGACTGGAGATGCCGTCGCGCAGCAGGCGCACGTGTGGAAGCCCTGGCGCTGCTTGTGCTTGGGACTGCGGTCGCAGATCACGTACACTTTTCCTCGTCGGCGGACGACCTTGCAGCCGTCGCACATGCGCTTGACGGACGAGCGGACCTTCATCTTGCTCTCTTCTTCTCTTCGCTTCAGGGACACTGACTGATCGGTCGATTGGCACACACGCCCACGCCACACAGCCGAAAACGCGGTGTGGGCCACATCACGCTTATCGGCTCGACTGGGGATGAACGGCTCGGCTCGGCTCGGCTCGGCTCAAAACAATTCCGTACTAAGAGTAAGCCGATTTGCTAGCAAATCTGTAACGTGAGATAGCCTAAGAGCGTTGTGACCTCTCTCAAGCAGGATGGACTGTCAGGATTGACGAGAATGGCAGTCCCATTTGGCTGAAGCACGACCCAGGAAGCCATGCAGGCGAGCGAATGCGTCAGATTGTATATCGACATGTTAGGCTAAACGCTGATCCTATTCCTTTCTCTTATCACTAGGACACGAAGAGAGGCCGCGCAAACGCAAGCTGCATCCATGCCTCAAGAAAGATGAAGTTTTTTCGTCGCTCTCTCTCACGTGCTTCCCTTCCCACCCGCATGTCTTTCTTGCTCTAAAACTTGGGGAAGTACGCTGCTGCTTTTGTCATCACGATGCCCACAATGATACCCACAGCGAACAGCATGCCCATGGCGCCAAGGTACTCGAACACCGTGACCATCGTGGACTCGGTCGCGGTTTGGTCGCCCGAGAACCAGACTTCGCTCACCACTTTGCGGTTCGTCCAGATCTTCTCTGCGAAAAACGACGTCATGCCAATGATGAAGATGCGCAGTACCAGCGGCAGCTGTGGCACTTCGTCTTCTTCATTGGGTGTTGCGGCTGATGTGGCATTCTGCTTCTTCTGCGTCAGGGCCTTGCCCTTCTTCTCCTTCCCTGCACTGCTCTTCTTCGCCATGGTTTTACGAGTGTAAATCGCGGTTGAGTGGAAGTGCCGAAAGTCGACACCCAGGAAGTTCACAACGGTAATCGGTGCTTACTTTTGAAAAGCATTGTAGTAACGCACTATTTACAAAAGCAGCCAAAAACAAATTATAAAATATAATATTAATACCTTCTGTTTGATAAACAGCGAATATAGCCAGATTTTAAATTTCTGAACGCGGAAAGCTGAGTCATTTGGCAGAAAGCAGCAACCCTGGCAACATGGCGCCGACGAACCGCAGGCGCGCCGCTGGACGCACGACGCAGCGCTCGCGCAACGGCGTAGACAGCGACGACAACTTCTCGTCGTCCGCTGGTCTGCTACCGTCCATCGGGGAGGACGCGGAGCTCGCCAAGCCCTGGAGCGTCACGAGCACGGGCACGCACTTCAGCGAGTCGCCCGACAGGAAGGCCAGCAGGAAGAAGAGCGCGCGCACGGGAGACCTCACGGAAGAAGAGGTCGAGCGGAAAAAGCGCCGAGCGCTCGCGCTGCTAGAGGAGCTGGAAGCGGAAGGTGTGTTTGACTAGCTGGTTCGTGACGTGTGGTGTTCCAATAGCACGTTTCTGAGGTGCTGACGTGTGCGACGTGTGTTGCTTTTGTAACACCAGTGGAAAAGCGATGCGACGACCTCATGGCAGAAACAGAGCACAAAGCGAAAGACCTCCACATGGAGCTGAAGGTGCAGCTCATGTTCCTGCCTGAGTCTGTGCGTAAGATGCCCTGGAAGACGTTCATCGAGGACTTTGACGGCAGCCTTGAGAACGTGATTCAGAATGTGAAAGACCAAGATTACAAAAACTATGTGGCTGCATCTCCATTGAAGGTAAGATCTATCGGGTCATTTTGTTTGATGCTAGAAATAGCCGTACTGATCACGTTTCTACTACACAGTCTGCAGTAAAAGCGGTTCCATCAAGACTAGCGGCTACTGAGGTATGTGATGGGCTGCAACTGTTTGGGTGTGTGCATTGAGTCCGTTCTAAGATTTATTCGTACGTTGCTTCAACTCAACTACGCAGGCAAGTCGAGCGACTAGTCAGCGCCCTCCTCTTCCGCATGCCACTCCGGCAGCCCTTAACAGGCGTCTACATGCGTTCGAGACGCCGTCATACACACCACACGCAAATGGGGTTCCAGGGGTAAGAAGACTACATACTTTACTTGTGTGTTTAGGTATGTGTGGTTGTCTAACACTGCTCTGTGCTTCGCAGACCCTCCTTCGCACAGCACGCAAGGGCGAGACGACGTACTCCATTCGCGGCTCGCCTATTGTTCCGGACACCGTCGTGAAAGCACCGATCGGCTCTCTTGTCGCCACGTTCGAAGGAAACAGCGCAGAACCTAGGGCGTGTATAACTTTAGACAGCGAGACAACGCTCGACCTGTCGAATCCGGACCAGCTGAGCGAAGAATCAAGAGCGAATGCGAAAGCTAAAATCCAGGCGCTCCAGGCAAAGCTCGATGCTCTGTTGATGCAGTTCAACTAGGCGCAGTGCAGTTCAAAGACGGGGATGCAAATCGAGGGCTGGTCGTTGCCATAACTTATTTAGGAACGAGTGAGACAAAGTAGACCCAGACCGACAGAATGCAGTTCGGGTATCCGCAAACGTACACCGCGAGAGCAAACTCGACACTGGCGCGCTCGTTCCAGTGGATGTTCTACAAACGCAAGCAACGATAAAAGCAGGTTAGCCAGTAGCCGAAGATATCTGAAAATCAGAAGACAAGACGGATGACATGCAATAGTGAACTTGCCGTGTTTTTCACCAAGCCGACGACCTTGTCCAAATCTGTGAATGTGACGTTCAGAGGCATGCCGCTGATCTCTTTTGTTTGCTGCAGCTGCTGAAGCACGTTCGTTTTACCTGGCGCATTCTTCTCACTTGGGCGACTGGAAGGTTGTTCTGACGTTTGCAGACCCTGCATGTAGTGCTCGAGTTCTTCCAGGTGTCCTCGAAGCTTCATGCTCGCGTCGATGTTGAATGTCGTGGTGAATCGGCTGCTCCGCCACCTCCGAATTTCCAGCTTGAGTGTTTCGCGGATCTCCATCTCGACTCGATTGACGTACTCGTCCGGGGTCTCCTCGTACTTCAGATTTCGCATTTGCACAGTCGGCAGTGCAAACTTGTCCTTTTGGATGGTCGTCGGGTGAAAGAACGGCTTCCAAGCCTTTGTGTTCGTCTCGATGTCCCAAACCGTGTCGCGAAAGCGCAGAGTCTGCTGCAGGTTCGCGTAGACGTTCTCGCTTGACACGACGAGCGACACATCTCTCATGGGGCATCGCTCATCCCACACGTGGTACCCCACGCCAGTGCTGGCATTCCAGAGAACGCTTCGCTGCGGGATTTTGTACACGTCTTGTCGGAGCACGTACACACCGTCGCCTTCAGGCACAGCGTGTCCAATGACCAGGTAATTGTGATAGTTGGGTTCGTCGCGGTCGAGCCAGCGGAAATAGTTGCAGAGCAAGACCGCGTGCTCCTCGTAATCCCCAGCGTTGATCCCAAGGAACTCCTGCGACGTGCTCCAGATATCCTTCTCTCCGTCAAAGAGATGCCAGTCGTCAAGAAACGGGATCAGCTTGACAAAGCGCACGAGTTTCTGCAGAGTTGCTGGCGGCTTGGAAAAGACTCCGGTGCGAGGTGGAGGCTGCGCGGTCAGGTACTGCGACAGAAACGTGTTGCCGTTGTTCAAGCTGCGCACAAAGACGTGGAAGCTCCGCTGCTTAGTCGCAGCGTTCGTGCTCTGGGTCTTCATAGTCCAGTCATTCGCGTACTGCACCAACCTCTTGTTGGATTCGTTCGCCTTGTCGCTGCCAACTGAAGCGATGGTGTCTTCGAACGACTTGACTGGCAGTGGGAGCAGAGGATCGAGCGTCATCATCAAGCTCAGAAACGTGGCTTCTCGGCTGGTTTTTTTGACACCATCCTCGTCTTTTTCGTCCATCGCGCCATTCTTCTTGAGAGATCTCGGATTTTGGCGCGGTGTCTCGTCATCAGCTGAGCTCCTTGGGGTTCCGATTCCGATGGAGCCGTCGCCATCGTCCGCCGATTTCAGGTTTACGTACCCCAAGTGCTCGATTGGCATATCGCAACAAAGCGTGGCTTCGAGAGCGCCATTGTTGTGGTAAAGGGTGGTGAACGGAATGCAGAGACCTCCAAGGAAGTAGTTCTCCTGGTGAAACGACCGCAACTGCGCTCCAGTACCGTTCTTGTCCGCCATCGTATCGAGTCTGCCGTCGTCGTCTTCCCCAGGGACTACCACTTGGTCGAAGAGATTGATTCGGATCTCGTCCTGGCACCGTTGAATAGACTCGGGCGACCAATCGTCAAGCGGAGGGCGAAATGGCACAACGAGCGTCTCCATCCACACGGGATTCGAGCTGCTGCTGTTGCTACTGCTACTGCTGATCAATGAGCATGAAGTCTTCCGCTTTTTTCCCTGGAAGCAGATCTCGACAAAGATCTGGCTTTCGTACTCGGGTGAGTGTCGCAGCGACTGGACCATGTTGGAGGTACTCCCGTGTTGCTCTTCGATCCCGCCATCATGGTCAGCGACTCCCTCTTTGTCGTTGCGCTGCTTCGCTCCGCGCTCTTTCGCTTTGCCTGATTGTCGAGAAGCAGTCGCGGATATTTTCTGCGTCATTCGGACCGGGACGTTGACTGCCTTCTGCACTTGGATATACAGGTCGCAGCAGGTGGGCCACTCAGCGAGTGCGTTCGGTGTGGACCTTTTCGCAGCCTGAGGTCGCAGTCGTCGTCGCGGAGCAAAGAGTTTTCCAAGACCGGAGAGATCGAGTGTGCCTGGAAAAAGTGGCAGCGGCTGCTCCTGAATGATGCTCGCGAGCGTCTTCGTCTTCTCCTTCGCGACGATTTTGCGCTTCGTGAGAAGCTGATTTTGCTTGACGCGGTCGATGAAATCGTGAATCTTGAGCAAATTCAGCTTGTGCTGGCGCTCGATGCTGTACAAATCTCCTTCTTCGGCGTTTTCAGCGCGAAGCCTGTGGTCGTAAGCTCTGATCTCGGGTCGAAGGAGCGCCAAGTACCTCTCGTTCGCGGTAATCTCGCCTTCGTCCAGCGGCACCGGGTCTTCAAATACCGCATGCTGCCACCGCGTCCCTTCAACGCCGCCTCTGGTAGAATTCGCATTTCCACGGCACGCAGCAGCCTCGCAGACGCTGGTTCCGCACTTCGCAGTTAGCTCCCGGTCCCGCATCTGGAGTAGCATGTTGCGCTTTGTGAGGGACGAGCTCGATGCGAATCCTGGAGCACTGCTCAGCAATTGCGAGTGCCCAAAAGCCAATGCGCTTGTTCGAAACACATCGCGCCTTGTCATTTGCGCCGATTGGGACTTCAAGTGCCTTTGCAGACGCATGGCTGGCGCGTTCTCCGGGTCGTTCGGGTCGAGCGTGTCATTCAGAGCTGTCATGTGCACCAAGAAGTCGCGCTCGTAGCTGAAGCTGCTCTTGTTGAGTTCTTCCCGGGCGTGGCGCGCTGTGCTGCTCGCAAACCGGCTTCCGATTACTTTTGCTCTGTCATTTTTCAGCAACGCACGCACCAAAGGGGGCCGCTTTGGAGGGAGGGAGCAGCTTGTCTCCGCAGTGCCTCTCTGAGGTGAACCTTCGCGAGATGGACCATTTTTGCTGTGCGGTGAGATCCAAGACGTCTTGATGAAGACTCTGCCGTGCGGGTGGCGCGTAAAGTTCACGTAGAGAGACGAATTGAGGAACGAACTGTGCCATTGTGCGCGTGAGATGGGCGTCGTGCTGCTGAACTGGTACCACTCCCGGCTCGGTGCGAGGCTCGCGACGGGGATACGAATGCCCGGTTCAGAGCCCTGACCAGGGAGAATCACTGGGATGGACGCCGTGGAGATCGCGGTGTCGAAAATGAAGCCTTGCTCAAACACTCTTGCAGAGAGCGACTCTGGGAAGAACGGCAGCTTCAAACGGAAAGTCTCCTCAAAGAGAATGAGACCACGCGGGTGCCGTCGAGCCGTCGATTGGTGGTGCTGATGGTACTCGCTCCAGTGCCGTGCTTTCGTGGCGAACGCCTGCTTGTCGTTGATGTAAATGATGATGTAGAACCTCTGAGCTCGGGGCTGAAAGGTATACTGGCTGGAACAGAAGATCGAGGACGCTGCTGCTGTGTTACCCTCATGAGTTTCAGGAGTGCGGAGTTGGCTTTCGAGTCGCAGCACCTGGCTGAGGCACTTGTCCTGGACCTGAAGTGCTTCCAGACGGGAGTGCAAATGCTTGACACTCGCCTCCGAAAGTGCGTCGTCGTCCTGCTTCTCTGTGTCGTTGTCAACTGCCTCATCCCTGCCTCGGTCTGCTAGGATTTCAATCAACGCCTGGACTGTCGTCAGAGTGATTGGATCTCCTCGCTGGATGATCTTCACTTGATACGGCGATGAATTAGTCCGATTACTTTGTCTGCAGCACTCCTGGAGTTCACTCCACTTGATCAAAAGCTGCTGGTGCAACAGCTGGAGCTTCGTCAGCTCGTTGAGCGCAAGTTCCGTGTCGCTCACAGTTTGCACCTGCCACTTCGCCATGAACTTTTCTTCACTTGGACGGTCGGCATTCATGCCTCCTGTTTTCCGATCCAAGGGTTTGCAAAACGCTTCGATGAACGCGTCGATGCGATCCAAGTGCAGTCGCCAGGGCTGCTGCTGCTGCAAGTGGCCGTACGTGATGTAGAGCGATCGCAGCTGAGCTCCAACCCTGTCTTCGAGCGCGAAAGACGCGTGGTCATCGATAATGATCTTGCCCACGTAGATCTCGAGCATCGCGGTCTCCGGCGGCACTTCATTGTGCGTTTTGTGGACCGATGTTGTTGCATTGTTTCCTCTTGAGGCCTGATGGTCGTTCTCAAAAGCTACAGGTAAAGCTACTTCGTCGCGTGAAGGATTCCTGTCGCCAGAGCGTGTCTTGCGCGTGTGGGTGAGGTCAGTCAGTGGGAACTGCGACCTTGCAGTGTGCTCAGATCCTCCATACGATACCACCTTATCCCCACTGCGCTCCCTTCGGAGTCGCTCTTCGAGGCGGATGAGCGTACTCGGGTGGATCTTCATCAAGTGAGTGCGTTTCTCTTCTACAAACAACCCACAGAGCTCTTCTTCTTGGAGCTCTCTCGTCCATTTGGAGCTCCGCATCGCCAAGCCAGGGAGAAGATGCACTTGAGGGTACACGATCAGGTCATTCGCATTGTCGCCAGTGACTGAATGGGCAGCTGATGTGGCGACAGTCGACCTTTTCTTCGTCACTATGAGTCCGCGAGGTGCTTGGGCAGTAGCATCAGTAGCTTCGTCGTCCGAGTCCAGCTGCTCTTGCTGCTCCTTAGCACCCAAGTTTGGATCTGCTTCGTGTTCTTCTGGCTCTGCTGGGCCTTTCGATGGCGCTTTCCCAGCCGTTCTCTTTGAGAGGAAGCGATTATTCGTCAAAGACGAGCGGGTCTTCTCGTTCCGCGCACTCCCTCGCTGTTTCTCGAGCTCATCGCGCAGTTCTGCGTCGCTCTGGTGCCGCAGTCGCGCGGCTCTGCTGGGGGACGCGAAATCCGAGTCGTCCACACCATTGTCCGCATTGTTGTCATCGTTATCGCCGTCTTTTTCAGCGCTGGGTCGGCTGGCGAGTGGCTTCAGTGACGGCGGTGCCTCCGTCTCGTCCATCTCGGGCGATGCGTTGTCGTCTGTGGCGCGCATCATCGGATCCGAAATGCCACTAGAAATTGCTGGAGAAGTTTTCGCAAAGTGCGCCTCGCAAGAGCGAACCCATATAACTTGAAAGGTCACGCAGGACTTTCCAGTATCTTGTGGGGCGACGAAGAGCTCAAATGGATCGGCACCTTCACGTATCCTCAAGTTGGCCAATTCCTCAAGATAATAAATAGATGCCGCCGATCGCGCCAAAGGAGCTGCAGGTCGGCGCCAAGCTGCCCAACATCATCGGACAGACCCAGGTAGGCGTCGTGCGCGTGCACGACTACATAGACGGCGCATGGGGGGTGCTCTGCACGTTCCCACAGACCCGCCACCCGGTCTGGACCACGGAGCTCGGGATGCTACAGAAGCTCAAGGACCAGTTTGACGCGCGCAACTGCCGCGTTCTGGCGCTCAACATCGACTCGCTCAAGCAGCAGGAGCAGTTCCTGCAGGACGTGAACGAGACCCAGGACGTCAAGGTGAGCTTCCCAGTCATCGCCGACGAGAACGGCGAGATCTCGCGCTCGCTCGGCCTCGTCCCCGCAAGCGCGCCAAAGCACGCGGCGGACCTGTACCGACTGCCCTTCGCCTGCACGATCGTGCTCGACATCGACCTCACGGTGCGCTTCCTGAGCTACTACCCGGTCTGCGTCGGCCGCAACTTATACGAGGTGCTACGCGCGCTCGACGCCTTCCAGCTCGCGGTCTTCAACCAGGTCGTCACGCCGACCAACTGGAAAGTGAACGAGGACGTGTTCGTGGAGCCCGACATTTCGAGCGACGCCGCCAAGAAGCTCTTCCCGCAGGGCTTCCACGAGATCAAGCCGTACTTGCGCATCACCGCGTCGCCTGCAATCAGCGAAGACAAGTGAGGAGGATCGGAGAAGGGAGGACAGACCCACGAAATCACACAATACACTTCATTTATGAATATCTCCAATCCCGACGCTCACTATTCGCGCTTTCCGATGGATGTCTACCACTAACTGCCACCAGCTACATGTTTACGACACTACTGTTTTCTCTCCGGCACCTAGCGCTCTGAAGGACCTGGCTGCTGTTGTTGCTGCTGCTGTTGTTGCTGCTGCTGTTGCTGCATGAGGTGGTGGTGAGATCCTCCCGAGTTGTCTCGCTCTAGAGTTGGGGGAATTCCGGTCACCCGTTGCTGATGCTGGTGTTGTTGCTGCATCATCTGCAAGTGGTGATGCAGAGCCTGGTGCTGTAGCTGCTGCTGTTGCTGCAATTGCTGGTGGTGCTGATACTCTTGTTGTTGCTGCTGCTGCTGGTGGTGGTGATGCTGCGCTTGTGTGGAGTACTGCTGTTGCTGTTGTTGCAGCTGCTGTTGCTGCTGTTGCATCTGCTGTTGCTGCTGTTGCTGCTGTTGTTGCTGCATCTGCTGCTGCATCTGCTGGTGCTGAGACTGAAGTTGTTGTTGCTGATACTGCGGATGATGAAGCTGGTGCTGCTGGTGGATTGCACTTGAGAACCGAGCGACGTTTGCAGCCATGTCCATCGCTTCCTGACGCGCCTGTTGTGCCTCTTGAAGTGCCCTCGCTGCTGCCGCAGCTGCGGCAGCAGCACGTGCTGCCTCTTCCTCGGCTCGTCGAGCAAGTCGTTCCTTCTCCATCGCTGCGCGTCGCAGCAATTCGGCCTCCTCTTCGTACCGCATGTGGTGCTGATACGACCACGTCATTTCTTGAGCCTGCTGATGCGGGGGGGACGGAACTGGAGGGGTTGGTCCTCTGTTGCTCGAACTGGTTGTTGTCTGCACCGAACCACTCGAAGTTGAACTTGCTGCCTCTGACACGCTCGCGACACAACCATCGGAGCTCGACATCACGTTCTGCTGTGATACATTTCGTGCAAACCCTCTCTCCAAATGATCCGACCCCGTCGCTTGAGCGCTTGTCGAGTGACTGAGAACACCAGGTTTGATATCGTCTTCATCACGATGACTACTGCTGCTGTTTAAGACTGCTCCAATCGATACTCGTGATGATGTGCCTTCTCTTTCAACGTGCTGGCTCGACTGACTGGCTCCTGTGACATCGTAATAGCGGCCAGATTGCACATGTTGTTGCTGCATAATCGGCGAGTGGTGGCTTGGGCTCCGCTCCGGCGAGGCAACATTCAGTAGATTTGACATCAACCCCATGCGGCTGCCGGTATTCGAGCCTCTTCGAGGAAGCAAGTGAGCAGTCGGGCTTTGCGCAATCGGCGATTGGTTCAAGTTGTCCGAAGGAACAGGAGGAGGCAACCCAGACGGTCGATGGTGCGCACTGTGAGGAGAGTCCTGGTGGTGCATCTGGCTCATCGAAGATCCCAACTGCGCGGCTCCGCGAGGTGTCATCACTGTCCGAGGAGAGTCGTTCGAGTCATTCAAAATAGACGAAAATGACATTCGACTGGACGGAGGAATGCGAACCGTTTGCTTCGGAGGAGACGGAACAGTTGTTCGTCGTTGCGAATCTGCTCCTTCACTTTGATATCCCATTGGCTGGGGTTCTTGCGCTCCACTTCCAGAAGCCTCGTTCTTCACTGAGTCAACAGCTGGGGCTCCAGGCTCACCCACACGTGCAGAGCCACGACTCGCCATCCCTGGGCTGAGTTGATACATGGTCGAATGTCCCGAAGCGTCATGTCGAGTCACGTCCGCATTCTGAACTGCCATTTGTTGCACTGGGCTGGTCTTCATGTTCGGCTGAGACGAAAGGGTGCTCATGACACCACCGCTTCCAGTCGCACCGCTCATCATCGCGAGGTTCAGCATCGCTCGAGATGAGATGTCACGTTGCGATAGCATAGTGGCACCTCCGGCCATCAAATTGACTGGAGGATTGCTGCCATCATTACGAGCTGAATTGATCTCTGCGCCACTTGGATCCATCAGCCCATACGGACGACCAGCACCACTTGCGAGGCCTAGCTGGGCGGCTGCAGCCGCAGCAGCAGCGGCGGCATGCGGATGGGCATGAACTTGAGTCATCGGATGGTACATACTCGGATGAGACATCTCACCATAAGAGCTCCTTGCTTGTTGCATTTGCATCTGCATTGCGTGGGGGTGAGCTCCATGGACAGCTTGGGGGTGCCCTTGAGGATGTCCATGCGCAGCTTGATGAAGAGAGTGCTGTAATGGCAAGTGCTGCTGCGCCGAACGGTGGTGTGCTTGCGGTTGCGACATTGCATGGGAGCCTGGGTGACGAGAATACTGCATCAATCTTGAACCTCCAGGAGTTTTCATCTGTCCATCAAGGTACGGGCTTCCGGGTCCACCGCTCTCTCCTACTGTACCCTGGGGCTTCTGCTGCTGCATGTGCATCATTTGGAGGTGATGTTGCATATTCAGGAGCTTGAAGTAGCGTTCTGAATTTGATGCGCCACCCATCACATCACGCGACGACTGCTGTTGACCCGCGCCATGTGCCTGCATCATTGCCAGTGACGGGGTTGTCATGTCCACTTGGGTGACAATGTTCTGCATACTCGCAGGGATAGCATGAGATCCGTGGAGAGAAGAGGTACTGTCGTGACCTCCTATGCTCATTGTTGAGCTGCTTGGCAGCGACATGTGAGCCAACGCTGCAGGTTGAAGATCGTCTGATGGCGATGCCACGCCCGAAGGCATGCCAGTTGATGGCGTCGACGCTGAACCTCCCGCAGCACTGTTTCCTGACGAGCTCTCGATTCGACGCTTGAGTATCTCTTGCAGACCCAATCGATTCTTGTAATTCTGATAGTAGTTCTTGATTTGCGCAGCAGTCTTCGTCGGAATGCTGTCAGTCAACGTTGCCCAATCTTTGCCGTGCAACTACAAAAGAAAAAAAGCAACTTAGTAAGGAATAGTATAGCGAAGGAGTGTGTGTGAAAACGTACCGAGAAGAACTTCAAGAAGTCTGCTTTTTCAGCCTCAGTCCACTTCTGAACGACTCGCTTCGCAGGAGCAGAGGCAGAGGCAGAGCCGCTGGTGCCGCTCGGAGTTCCTGCTGGGTGGGCTGAACCAGAAACAGGGACTGCTGATCCTGAGGCTGGAGTGCTGATCGGCGCTATGGTCAACATACTTGGTTCAAGTGGTGGGACGATAGGTGCTTGCTCGATAATTACTGGAGATGGCGTCAACACCGCAGGAAGTGGAGCAGGCTGCACTTTGGGGGAGGAAACACTTGGAGCGCTTTGGGCACCACTGTTCCGTCGAGAGCCTGGTGTTGCATTCCCACTTTTACTGTTTTTCTTGGTGGTTGGTGCACTCTTCTCCTTCTCTTCTCCGATCACACGAGGCGAATTTCGATTAGCAGCAGCAACAGAAACTGTGGGAGTCGGCGGCATCGACTTCTTTCGTCCAGGTGGTGCCGTTTGATTGCTACCCGAGGCACTGGCTCCACCACTGGCACTTGAAGGTGCAGTCGCTGAGGTAGAAGCTACAGCAGGAGATTGTGACGCTGGTTGTTCTTGCAATTTCTTCAGTTTTCGCTGTTGCTTCAGTTCCTTCTTTGTCAATGCGGCTGATGGTGCACCATTCCCATTCTTCGCACTTGAATTGCTGCTGGAATTCGCTCCGGGTTGACTCTTGACTCTCGATGCTCCTTCTTGGACACGGTCCGCAGTGGCAGCTCTACCGCTCGTCGCAGGCGTCTTCTCTGTCACATTCTCAATCTTCTCTACATTCTTCGGCTCAGCTGGTATGCGGTAACGCCTTAAGCGCTCAGCAACGGAGAGAGTTGAAACCTCGTAGCCAGTACTGTATGAGTTATCACTCAAAAACTCGGCAAAGTTTATCAGGAATGGCTGTTGCTGACCTGTCACAAACTGAGACAGCTTTTGCGAATATAGGTCACGCAGCTGTCTTTCAGAAGCGCCTTCCTCGAACGCCAGCTTCTTGGTCTCACTCACTTCTGCACTGGCTGCTGCGCCGCTTGAAACACCGCCTTCTGCAGCAGAGACCAACGTCACTGCAGTGATGCCGCTCGAACCAGTCGACGCAACAGCATTCTCGTCCTTCTTTGCTGAATTCCGAAGAAGCAGTTGAGCACCGGGAGAATTGATGATATTATCTGAAGCTTGGTGTGACCGGAAGTTTGTCGGGTGGAGAAGCAGTCGAGCGATGTGTTCAGGGAATTTCACTCCGAGACAAATCGATGCACACGCAGACAGGTTCCAGCAACTCCAAGTGTTCTTTGAGCCGGTGCCGCGCCGTCTGAGCTGTTGCTCTCGAAGAAGTGCCTTGTAGTCGACGACCTTCTTTGTGCGGTAGTAGAACGCAATCACGTCGCCGGTATTCTTGTTGCTTAGGAACGACGAGATCCGAGCAAAGTTCTTCGGGTACTGGAGGAATTTGTCAATGTAGATGCATTTTTCCAGATCGTTCCACGGGTTCACGTGCATTTCAGCTTTCTCGCGCTTTTTCCAATCACTCACAATGCCGTTGGTCATGCACCCCTGCCCTTTTCCATTGCGTAGGAAATACCTAGTCTTGCGCTCTTCAATGGTAACAATCATGTCCGGCACGATCGTCGTTAGCGCATTCTTCAAGCGCTTCTTTCGGATTTCTTGGTCGACTAGCGCTTGGGCTTTTGCTTGCTCCAACTTCTCGAGCTCACTCTTTGACTGCAAGTCAGCACTCGAATTGTTCGTCAAGCGAGACGATGTGCGGATGCCGCCAATACCTGGGTTGTTCCCACCAATGCCTGCACTGTCGGAACCGCCGGTGCCGATACTTCCAGATCCAAGAATTTGAGACGTTGTCGCATTGGCCTGGTTGACATTAGGACCAGCGGCCTGTGCGCTGGGATCACCAGAAGCTAACGCGTTCTTTTGCTTCGCCTTGAGCTTCTGCTGCTGCTTGGTCCGCAATTTCTCTTGGCGTTTCCGATCTTTTTCCATCTTCTTCACGCGAAGTCTCCACATCTTCTTTAAATCCACGTACTCGCGAGCCAACTTCTTCAAGTGCTCGTGACGCAAGCGATTGCGAGTCCGCACTTTCAGCCGAATGCTATCCCTGAGCTCCATTCCACGATCGAGATTCTCTTGGTAGAATGGGTAATCGGAGGGCTCTCGATAGATCGTTGTGACGACTTCATCGTTAAAAGTTCGCTTCGGTACCTTGTCATTAGCTATGATAGCCTTGTGCGCATTCTCAGAAAACACGTTTGCAACCAACTGGATGAAGGCTGGATCAACCGCAATCTTAACAGGAGCGGGAGGCTGGCTGACAGGTTCCGGCACCTTGAAGTTCTCTTCCTTCGTAGCACTCGCACTGCTAAGGTCCTTCTTGCCTTCATCACCAACTTTATCGCCATTTTGTTGGTCAACAGTGACGGGCTCCATAGTTTGATCCTCACTTGTGTCGAATGTCAACGAAGTATCCGGTGCAGATTCTGCTTCCTTGATAACCGACTGCAACAACTTGATGTGTTTCTTCACGCTCGCAATCGTTGAGTCAAGCTCATCGATAGACGATAAAATTTCTTCCTTCGAGGGTTTCGCAGGGGCTACGGGTTCTTCTTTGACTTCAACCACCGCTTCAGGGGTCTTATCAGTGACGTTTGAAGACTCAACTGGATCAGCTTTTGGCTGTGGTGGCACGTCAGGTTGGCTTTCCGGTTGAGCATCTTCACTGGTCGCAATCACTTCCGGCTCTTCCATTTTAGCATCTTCCGCAATCGCTGTCTCAACGGCTGGTATAGCTTCGCCAAGCTTCTCAGTTTTTTCCTCGCCGAAATCATCATTACCAGTTGTGGTTGTGGCTGCAGTTTCTGCTGAACTGGATACAACGGAGCTGGTTGGACTAGAGACAACAGCTTGCTGCATTAGTCCTTCACCCCATCCAATGCGCGGACGCTTTGGAGGTTGTGGTGGTGGGGAGGAAGCGACAAGACCTTGCCCCCAACCCAACCTTGGTCTCTTCGGTTGCTTCGTTGGCGTTCCAAAGTCAGATCCTGCGTCATCTAGCTGCGATGGCGGTCGCAAAACACCACTGGGGAGAGGGATTTCAGGTAGCGCTGGAAGCTCATCCCGCGGGCTCTCGAGTTCCGTTGACTTTGGAGCGTGAGACGAATGAGAAGTTGGCTGAGGCGAGGATCTGCCAACTGGACCCTTGATACTCTTGAGCTTGTCGCTATCGGTGGTAGACGGCGGGACACGGAACTCCGGCTTTAAAGCTTCGCTACTTTTCAGCTCGTCACGTCGCATTTTCTTCCGTTGTTCACCACTGCCATCGTGCGAGACTTGCACAGGAGAACCATAGGAAGTCGTGGATGAAAGTCTCGAGCTTGACACGCCCGTCAAAGACATACCCGGTACAGATCTGGTTTTCGATAGGAGTGGTGGGGTTCGTTCACCTCGCTCCAAAGAAAAGGATCCATGGCGTTCAAGGTTCGGACGACCTTTTTGAGGAGAGTTGCGCTTTTGCTCCGACATCATCGCACGATGTCGATAGTCTCCATCGCGTTTCTCTTGATGGATAATGTTCGATGATGCTGAATACGTTCGCAGCAACCCCCTCTCACCATAGTACACACTATCTCTTTGACTGGCACCAACTGAGCTGCTTGGAACGCTGGATGACGAAAATGACGATGCGCGAGGCTTCGCGTCATTTCTGTCAGGCAGCAGCGCACGCGATCCACTTGCATGGCCACCTTTCTCCTCGGTTATGCTCAATCTTCGCCCGCTTTCTTGCCCTCCCCTTTCTCTTTCAAAGGGAACAGCGGGCTTTTGCGAGCTGATCGAAACTGCTGACGTGGCATTACTCTGTGTCGAACTCTCGCCGCGCTGCTTGACGATCTCGGAACTGCCACCAGTATCATTCATTTTTGACGAAGAAACTTGATCGCCAATCAGCTCGGCCTTCTTCGACTCGACATCGGCAGTCGATCTTTTGTGCGAAGATGGTGACGTTTGGCTCTCAGGCTCTTGCTTCGCTTGGGCGGTTGTTGGGAGATGACCAGAAGCTTCACTGACAGAAGGTCTCTTCTCGGCAGCCTCAAAACCTTCCTCCTTCGTCACAGCAACCACCACTTTATCCTTGACTTTACCAGGGTTTTCGTCGCTATCGCTGACAGATGCAGATTTTTCTTGGACAGCATGCACTTCAACTTTGGCGTCAGGGGGCGTTTCCACGACTTCTGAAACTGCATTGTCGTCACTTGAGGTAGCAGCTTTGCCATCAGCCGAGGTCACCTGCGGTTCCACCTTGCCAGCATCTTGAAAGCGGCGCGGTTCAGTATGCTCCTTTGCACTTACTTCCACGGTCGCTGGCACTTCGACTGTCTCAGACGCAGTCACATCTTCAACTAAAGAGGGTATTTCACCTTTCTCCAAAATTGGTGCGTTCTTGACTGGTGATAACTTGCCCTCGACGTTCTCAGTGTAGGTGATGACAGACGCAGCTTGTGCATCCTTCTCCTTTTTGTTCTGGACAGGTTTCGCAACAACTTCAGCAGCTTGCTTCCCGCTTCGACTCGGTACAAGTTTGGCTGATTGCGTGAGGGTGCTCGCGCTGCTTTCATCCTCGCTAACCGTACTTGGATGGCTGGACTTGTCAGAAACAGCGGTAGTTTTCGGCGGTGAAATACCAGCTGTCGGTGGTAGCGCAGGTTGATCCAGGATTGCTGTTGAGAGCGCTTTCTCGTCTTTCTCACTCCCAGTTTCTTCCCCACGCAGCTGAGTACTCGCACTTGAACCATCGCTTTCTGGCATCACAGCGTCCGCAGCTTCACTAGTTTTCTCTTCGACATCTTCCATTTCTTCAACGGTGGCATCATCCGCCATCTCGATATCACCCGACTGGACAACTTCTGGGCCTTCACTAACGATATCTTCATTTGAGCTTTGTTGAACAGGTTCAGACTTGGATCTTGCCACATCTCTCTCAGGATCCAGTTTCGCGTCGTGCTGGACCGACGAATTTTCCATGATAATATCTTCGTCATCCACAACAGGAATATCGTTGGTTTTTAGACCCGCTGGTTCTGGACTGACCGCTGGTGCTTCTTTGGCTTCACGATCCTTGGTTTCATCATTAAGCGCCTCAGCAGTGCTGGACACATCACCAGAAAGAGACAAATGCTCACTATCAACATCACGATTAGGCTCTGATTCAGCATCGTGCTGCTCCATCACAGTGTCTTCCGGTATTTCATCCGCGTCAGGCTTCTTCTCATTCGCAGTTGCAATTTTCGCGTCTTGTTTCTCCTCTCGTTCTGCGATCTCTCCAATCGCACTCAACTTCGATGTAAGCACCTCCTTTGAAAGCAGCGATTTCTCGTCATTGCTGTCTTCACGGACATCCTGAGACTCCTTTGGAGTAGAGGCTCGACTTCCTCCAGCGCTGCCGGTAGAGTTGAAGTGAAAACTTGGACGAGGTGGGAGAGTGCGCGCGCTCAGCAATAAATCGCGCTTCGCCTTCGTATCCAAACCGCTGGTCGCACTGTCACGATCTGAACCTGCTCGATTCTTCTCTCGCTCCTGCTGTTCGCTGTCTCGCTCGTCTCTCTTCCGTTCACCTGGTCGATCTCCACCCTCGCTTCTTCGATCTTCGCCATGCCCGCTCAGGTCGTTCTTCCTTGACGCAGTAGAATTGCTTCGTCGTAGAGGATCTGGACCATAGCTCGAGTTCCTCGCTGAAGCGCCACTATCGCGTGATTCGATTCGATCGCGCTCTCGGTCACGGGGAAAGTTTCGGTCGCGGAAATTGCTGATTCCACTGGATGTACCGCCGCTTGGATTTGACATATCGCCACTAGCTCTGTCTCTGCTTTCAGACCGGCGCGACCCGTACCGAGAGTCATTCCCATAAGCTGATGATGAAGAGAACCGCTGATCCTTAGGGAAATCGCGAAAGCGGCCGCTACTCCCACTGCTACCGCTGCGACCAGCAAACGAACTGTAGCGGCCACCACTGCCACCTGGACCACCACCTCCTCCTCCTCCTCGGCCTCCTGACCAGCTACTGCTTCCTCGTCCGGCTGATCCGTGGTCACCATCTCGATCTCGACTCCGCCCACGGCCCTCGTAGTAGTCACCACCGCCACTGGAGTTGCGATCATAGAAATTACTCATGCCTCGACCGCGACCGCCTCCTCGATCTTGATACTGCCCTCCGCTGCCACCACTCATGCGACCGTTTCGTTCCCAACCACTATCCCGGTGATCGCGACTGCTAAAGCCACCGCGACTGCCGCGTGGAGACCACGAGCGCGAACGGGATCTCGATCGAGATCGGGGGGAACGTGACATTGATCGTGGTGATCTTGAGCGAGTGCGAGACCTGGGCGAGCGTGAGCGTGTTCGTGACCGCGATGGCGACCTTGAGATTGATCGACCGCGGCCGCGCGAGAATGTTCGATCTCGATGATATGCGCTGCCTTCAAAATGACCGCGCGAAGGCGATCCATGGCGCTTGAAATACCCACCACCACCACCGCTGTTATTGCCACCGCCGCCGCTTGCACTGTTGGAGGTGCTGTCACGAAAACTTCCGCCACTGCCGCCGCTGCTGCCACGACCGCCGCTGTTGCCATAGAATCGCCCGCCAAAACGCCCTCCTCCACTGCCGCCGCCGCGGCTACTTCCTGCATAATCAAATGACCACGGCAATTGATTCATGACAATACGAGTTAGGATGAAAGATAACGCAGTTCTCGCAAGATACACGAAGCATAAAAGCATCTATGGACACGCACCAGGAGCCGAACGCCATGTGGATGAGCTGCTGTTGCCTGTGTTATTGTTGCCGCTGTTGCCGGAATCTGCGGGTCTCGAGCGGTTGCCTCCTCCGCCTTGCGCGCGGTCTGGATAGCTGTTGCTGTTATTATTGTTGTTGTTGCTGCTGCCGTTGTTGCTGTTACCAGATGCGCGTGCAGACGCCGAGCTCTGCACCGACGATGAGCGCAGACTGGCGTTCTGCGAGAGCCCCGCGGGGATGTCCTTCTTCCCGGCGCGACTGCTGGACGTGTTGAGCTGGATGATGCGCGACTTGGTGGTCGTGGTCGCAGTTGTTGCGGTTGTATTTGCTGTTGTCGCTGCCGCCGCGGACTTCTGCTTGCGCTTGGCATCCTCGTCTTCCGCCATAGCGAGCAATTATGGAAGCAAGCGGCCCGGTCAGTCAGTCAGTCTCTCTCGTTCTCTCCGGTATGAATGAATGCAGAGGCCCGCCCGCCCTCCCACACGTAAACCACAACGCAACACAACGGCGCGAGCGAGCGCGTGGGGGCGGGTGTTTTCCATCTTCGGTGTGGTCCACGTCAATTGTTGCTGGGCGGACCGAGGTTTTTCTGGTTTAACCCAATGCAAAAGTGCCACCTCAGCAATAACGCACCTTATCGAGGTGAAATTGTAGCAGCTGGATCTGGCAATGAGATCGCTTCGGGGCAAGATGATGATGGTCTTGTCTTGGTGCTCCTCAGCCCACTCTGTTTTTGTGCGTCTCGCTCGCACCCTAGAATCTGCTCTCAGATGCAGATGCAATGATAGCGAGAGAACCTACACGCTGTAGTTCGTGTCCCTCGGCATATGCCAGGAAAGAATTTTGGGCTGCTGGTATCTTTCCATCATCGGTTCCACAAGTCGCAAGTTGAGCAAATTTCCAAGAAAAACGCATACCGTATGTTTTGATATCCCTTACAAATTGAGCAAGGATTTAGGTAAATTGGGAAGGGTTTTTGAGTATTATTGACACTGCTTAACCTCTATAAGACGATGTCTATTTTGCTGCGTGCAAAAGCTCTCTCTTGCCAAATGTTTTTTTCATTTTTCGCGCGCTTCAGTCAACCAGCAGCCCACCAGTATTTAATTAGGTCAGCATGGGGCTGCATCGCGTGCTCAACCCGGAGCTCGTGCTCTGCAGCAGCTGCCGCACACACGACGACAACGAGAGCCGATGGAGTGCGTACGCAGACGAAGAAGACGGTGCGCTGCTGGTGCGCGACGTGTGCGCGGCGCGGTCCTGTCCAGAGCTGCAGGTGCGGGGTCATTTTTGTGTCAACCACGTGCTGCAGTACGAACTCGCGTGGCAGCGCTTCCTCCCACTGCGCTCATGCAGTTTCTGCCGCCGTGACGTGCTGCAGCTGTATTCCGCAAAGCAGGACGTGTGGTTTATCTGTCCGACGAACGAAAGCACCAAGTACACACACGGCGCGGAGAAGAAGGCTGCGCTATTGCGCTCAAAACAACGAAAGAAACCCCGACGCCGCTTGGTGGGCAAGGTTCGAGCAAAGCAAATCCGAGCGACCAGACTGAAAGAGCGAATGCTGGCGTTGGACTGGAGCCTGGGTAACATCCCTATCAAGCCGCAGCTCCTATGGAAGGAGAACAGGCGACGCCTGGAAGCTGAAGCCGAGGCGGAGCGCAAAAAAGTCGACGAGTCGAGCGCCGAGGAGGAAGCAAAGACAGAGAATGTCGCGGATCAGGTCCTGTACGCGTACCCGGACCCGATGGACGTGTTCTGCGTAGTCAACGGCTGCAGGCACTTCGCGAAGACCGGCGACCGCTGCCGCTTCCACTCGGGTTTCCCCGCGACATTCTTCCAGCTGCGCGCCATCGCTGTAGTGCCAGCGCCAGCGCAGACGAGTTAGCTTTGATGCAGGGTCTAAAGTTTATTGAGCGATATTTTTTACATCCTCTCGACTTTGCGTTTGAACGCAGCGAGTTGTGCCAATTAAAGCAGTGTCCGTGATTAACGATCGGAAACGGCCTTGTTTACCTGATCTCGAGCGATCCTATGAAGGGAGCTTGTTGCATGCGTCAGGATTCCCGCTACATCGAGCAGAGAGAGGAGCCCCCTATGTGTTTCATTCCCTCCTCACTCGCTCGTTCTCTCCCTCTCTCCTTCTTGACGCGCACCTTGAATGCTCGAGTTGTGTGTATTTCAAGCAGAAATAGCGACTAGATGAGCTCGGAGTTGACACACTCGCACAGCCGATCGCTCAATTCCTCACTCGATCTCGGCCCCGACCTCAACAAGTTGAGCACAGTCCCTAAATTAGATTGCTAGCAAGTGACTGCAGGTCGATTGATGTTGTAGCTAATGTAGGCACTCAGTACCGCATACTATGTAATA
Source organism: Globisporangium mamillatum (assembly GCA_038050575.1). Lineage (NCBI taxonomy): Eukaryota > Oomycota > Peronosporomycetes > Pythiales > Pythiaceae > Globisporangium > Globisporangium mamillatum. The sequence continues at coordinate 35,594 of JALBYZ010000005.1, forward strand.
TTTGCACAGATCATATTTGAAACAATAGAGGCAGTTTCACTATGGTCATTTCTATTTGAAATTTTCCACGAACGTTCACTCCATACAAACGTCAAGAGAGCGTTTGGTTGAACAGGGTTCGTGGAAAAATTAAATAGAAGACCCAATATTGAAATTTTCGTGGTTTACTGTGCTTGTTTCGTGGAAAAATATTTGTGTGCAGGCTATTTAAGTAAATTCAATCTGCTGATGTAGTCTCAACAAAATCTACTAACTACAAAAGTGTCCTGGCAAGCAGATGAACACGAGATCCGCGGGCTCTACCAGCACGCGCGCAAGCTGTTCCTCTCGTAGCCGATCCTCCTGGAGCTCAAGGTGCCGATCAAGACCTGCGGTACAGCCTTTCGCTTTCTCCCGCGCCTACGGACAACGCGAATGGGGGTGTTTTCCACGCGCCGTTCCCTGGAATAGTCCGCTCATGAGTGCTCACGGTGCGTATGTGCGCGCGTGTGTAGGTGATGTCCACGGTCAATACTACGACTTGCACAAGAAACGATTTTTTCCATTTTCAAATTCCATTCGTTTCTGCGTTCAGCATCAGCCCTTCCTATACACATCTCTGCTGGTGGACAACACAAGTTGTCTACCAGCAGTGATTTGTATTTGAGCAGTATGAGTAAAAATCGTTATCACTCGATTGAATATGCTGCACCTATCTGCCTGTTGGTTCATCTTTTTTGCCAACGCACTGCTCCATACGAGCGATTGCGGCTGCAGCAACAGCAACTCTGTTTTGAGCTACCGTAAGACTGATAGCGCTTGAAAGGACCACGTGCCGCAATCGTAGGTGTTGAGTCTCACAGCGCTCTCACGCACAACTGAGAAGTAAAGGGGTTGACTTCATCGAAGGGTAGCATCTTACTATCGAGGGCGAACTGTCGCTGGCGATGTCGGCTTGATAGCTCGGATTTTGATCAAGGGTTCAAGAAAGCGATTTTTAGGCAATCAAGGTGCGCACTTCAGAGCATTGAGCATTGAGCATTGAGCATTGAGCATTGAGCATTCATTGGAAGTTTCGAGCTGTATTGAATAGAGGATGGCCAAGAGAGAAGGATTGAGGTCGGCAAAACAGTACAAAAATGAATGGTGGTGGTTGATCTTTTTTGCGCTCGAATAAGCAACAAACTGATAAAATACAACTTTGGTTGCTTCACTTGATTAAATTACGGTCGTGGCAACTCACTTGACTTCAGTATGCTCGCGGCAACTCAGATAGCCGCCCTTTTTGTGTGCAAAGAGAATGTTTTTGGAGCCGTAGAAGAACAAGCCGAGAACCCGCCAAAATGTGTAATTTTTTAATTTGTTTTTGGAGATTTGGAATTTGAGCGATGTAGATATCTTGATTTCAGTATGTCTTTGCATCACCGGTAGCCGAGTTAGAGAGCGATGTAACAGTATCATAAATGCCCCGAGAGGTGCTTCCAGTATCCATTATCCATCCCATCTGCATGAGTCATAACTTTGGGCTCTCTATTCAGATGCTGCACGGTGCGCAGGGTGTTTTTTTCGCGTGGCTGCGGCGTGCATAAGAGTGGTCCAAGTGGGTGCGTCAGTACGTATTGGCGGAGGTGGGGCTGAAGCGCGAGAGGAGCTCCAAACGGCTGGAGCATGTCGTTTGACGCTGCTGGTGCCGCTGGAGCCGACGAGTCGGCCGTGGCCGCGGCTGCTGCAGGTAACATAACTACCGCGCCGTGTACTGTATTTGCGTTGCTGTTCGTGGATAGGCTCTGAAGCGTCGCTCGCTGTCAACTCAACTGGACGCTGACGCGCGTGTGTGTATTTTATTAATTTTCTGTGGTTGCGTGAGTCAATAGCGCTGGCAGCTCCGCGACGAGCACGGTTCAGTGGTAGCGACGACCTGCGGCTGCTTCAGGGCGTGCGGCTGTATCAGCCCTACGCCGCGGAGCACGGACGCAAGATCCGCATGTGGGAGAAGATCGCCCAGGAGCTCCGCCTCAGTACAGAGAAAATGGGGCAAGTACAACTCACTGGACGCGCGGTATCGGACCGGTAAGGGGAAAAGATACTTTTTTTCGTGCTGCTTGGGAGGAGATCATATTTTTTTAGTCGCACACATTGTAAGTGATTAAAAAAACTGGTCGGACAGGTTCCAGCTGCTGCTCAAACTACACAAGGCAGGCACGCTAAAGGTCAAGAGCCCTCCCGCCACGGCCGCTGAGCTGCATCAGGTCATCAACAGCATGCTGAGGGACATCTCGAACCACATCGACGAGATCCGAGCCAGTCGCGGGAAGCCAGCGAAAAGCTACGGAGTGGTGACCAGCTCTGAAGCCATGCGGCTGCACTCAGACCCTGAAATGGCTACTTCTGAGCTTCACGTGGACGAGGAGGAAGAGGAGAGAGGGGTGGAGGACGTGGAGGACGGTGACGAGGCGGCAGAAGGGATGGCGCTTCTGAACCGCCTGAGTACCAAGGATTTGTCGTCATCGTCGATGCGAGAAGACGACGACACGGCCGCGACAGCAGAAGATGCAGACACTGTGCTACAACACGGGCAGCAGCAGCAGCTCCAGCTCTCGCACAGCCAACAGCAAGAGCACCAGCACACCAAGCAGCAGATCCTCACCGCGCAGCTGGTTGCGCTTGAGACCGAGAAGCTTCGACTGAAGAAGCGGAAACTCGCCATGCTTGCGCAGCACCACGAGGAGCACATGGCACTCTTGCGACAGCGGCTGGTGCTGGAGGAGCGGCGCTTCCAGGAAGAGTCTGCGGCACGCCGGCAGGAACTGCAATTGCTCTTCGAGCGCTTGTCCCAGGGACAGCAGCAGCGCAGCAGAAGCAACAGCGCCGCCACTGGTACCGCTTCCATCTGACACAGGCATCATTTTGGCTGAGCGGGACCAAAATGCGACATGCGATTTTGACTGTTTTACCTTCACTGCTTTAAGTTAAGTGGATTAAATGAGGGACAGAACGCGCGATCTGATTGGCTGGCTGGACCGGCTCCGTGACTTGCTCAAAACTCTCTAATTTTATCAATATGTGGCCCTGTTGACTTGGTTTTTGTAAGGGATGAAGACACCCCTTTCGCCCACCGTGAGCTGGAAAAAGCGAGAGGTGGCACGGTCATATACAAAACCCAAAATGTCAATGTACTTTGAAGAGAAATTAGGATACCTTGAAAAAATTAAATCAATTATTAAAAGTTATTAGGCTGAGGTGGGAACCACGTACTGCGCGCTCTCTATTATTATAGAGCGTTTTGTTTGTACAATTTTAAGGAGTCATCTCTGCATACAAATATCAAGTTAAATATGAACAAGTTTAGGGAGTCTCCACTGCATACAAAGATCAAGGTCAAGATAGAAAACAGACTTTTGGCCACTCTTCGATCTTTAAAAATGGATATCTACCAATCACAAACCCTCCGCGAGAACCAACTCGTTTCACTTGCAGTTTGTATGCCGCGCGCACAAAAGCTGGCACACATTTTCGGCGCCGAGAGGGGGAAGCTGTCTCTCGATCATCGGCCGACGCGAATGATGGAGGTCCCCTGGCGGCAGCTCAAGGACGAAGCGCGGCGCCTGGCGCAGGAGATCGGCGCGGCGTCCGGCCGCGAGCACCACTCGCTGGTCAAGAACGCGGCGGCGCTCGCGGCCATCCGCGCGCAGGGTGTCCCGCCGGAGCACCGCGAGTGGGTCTGGCCCATCCTGCTGCACCAGCAGAACCTCAAGCTGCAGCGCCAGAGCAGCAGCTTCGCGACCTACAACCAACTGCTGCACGCGGACGAGAACGAGAACGAGAGCGAGCAGCTCGGCGAGCAGGATGAAACACTGGACGGACAGCAGCAGCAGCAGAGCCACCAGGCGTCCTCTTCGTCACCATCACAGCAGGACACGAGCGGGCTCCAACAGGCGCAGGAGCTCGCCATGGAGCGCTTCAGCCACTTGAACCCGTTCCAGGAGCGCAAGATCAAGCGCATCCTCGTCGCTTACACCAAGTCGAAAGACGTGTTTTACTACTGTCACGTACGTTCCCCGCCTACGTCTCTCTCGTATCTATCTCCGTGTCTATCTATCTGTCGATGTGGCCCAAAGAGGCGACACACTGGCTGCACCCTCATCATACTTAAAATGGATTATGTGGCTGTGTTTAACAGGGCATGGTGGAGATCTCCGTGGTGCTGAGCACGTTTCTCGTGGAGGAAGATGCGTTCTGGGCGTTCCGACTGCTGCTCGAAGTGCTGCTGCCAAAGTACCACGAGGAGTCCATTGTGGACTTCCACACGGACTGCCTCGTGCTCCAGGAGCTGCTGAGCAACTACGACCCGCCGCTCTGCGATCACTTTTCCACGATGGGGGTGACCATTCAGCTGCTCTGCACCAAGTGGTTCTTCTCGTTCTTCGCCGAGTCCATGCCGTTCGAGCTCGTCTGCCGCCTGTACGACATCCTACTCGTGGACATTTGCTGCCTACGCCTGAGCTCCAAGATCATCTTCTCGACGTCCATGGCGGTATTCCTCTATTTAAGCGCGACGTTGGTCGAAGTGCACGACCCGAGCGTCATCGTGGAGATCATCTGCGAGTTCTGCTGGACGACGCTCAGCGACTACTCAGTGGCCGAGACATTCGTGGACCTGATTCTGTTCCTGCACGACCAACTGGACGACGACGAAATCGCGGAGCTGAGGCGCAAGTACATCGATCAGCTAGCAGAGGAGCAGGAGCAGCGCAAGAGCCTGCAGCGCAAGATGCTCAAGAAGAAAATCTCCAGCAGCACGAGCACTGGCGCGGGCAGCAAACAGCCGCGCAAGGGCCGGATACAGAGCATTCGACTGCTGATCCAGTGGCGGAAACACATGGAGAACACGGATTCCTCGGAGGACGATGGGGGCGGAGACAAACTGAGCGCTGCGAGTGACCAGCAGCAAGTGACAACAACAAAAACAGATAAACCACAGCATCCACAACACCAATACCAGCGTCACCAGCATCACGGGATGAAAGAGGACTCCGACGAGGACTCGGACGAAGAAGAAGAAGAGCACAAGAATGGCGACAGTGAAGAAGGCGAAGTGGAGTTGGAGTTCGTCACGACTCCGTCGGAAAAGGAGGTGCTGGCGAAAGTGTATCAGGGCATCAACAAGATCAACCGGCGGCGGTCTCGGAGCTCTTCGCTGCGGAATTTCTCCCTCCGCGCGAGTGACGGCTCCATAGGATCGTTCACGAAGCGCACGCTGTCATCTTCGAGCTCTTTACGGAGTACCGGCAGCAACTCTGCAATCCCGCTCGAAGTCGAAGACGAGGATTTCAACGAAGAGACGAAACCCGACCGAGCAGAGGGGAGTCATTTAGTGCTAGCAGAAGAGGACGAACGGACACTGTGGGAACGACTACAGCACACGCGGAACAACAAGGCAGAGGTGATCCACCACAGCATGGTCGGCATCCCGGACGAGCATCGCAAGTGGGTCTGGCCGATCCTGCTGCGCCAGGTACCAGCGCCAACAAATTTGCCTCAGACGCTGGACTTCATGGCAGGCGGCGAGAACGAGATGCTTTTGGATCGGGAGATCGTGAAATCGATCGAAAACGACATCTCTCGGACACGAAACCTGACGAAAGACCAAATTGCCCCCATGCGACGCGTTCTGATCGCGTTTGCGAGTCGAAATCGTCGCGTCGGGTACTGCCAGGGGATGAATGAGATTCTGGCGATCCTGCTCCAGTACTTGGACGAGACCGAGGCGCTCTTGGCGCTCGTGCTGCTGATTGAAGTGCTCTTGCCCGCTTACCACGTTGATTCGATGATTGGGCTCCACACGGACTGCGCTGTGATGAACACATTGCTGAAACAGAACGATCCAGAGCTGCACAGCCACCTGACAGAGCTAGGCTTGAATATGGAGATCCTATGCACAAAGTGGCTTGTGACGTGTTTTCTGACGTCGCTGCCGTCGTTCTGCGGACTGAAAGTGATCGACATGCTGCTGGCGAGAGCGAAAGAGAAGCAGCGGGCGTCGCGCGTGCTCCTGGGCGTCGGCATCTCCATCTTCTTTGTGCTGCGCGAGGCGTTGCTGGATGCGAAAGATGCGGGCGAGGTGCTGCTTGCCGTGAACGAATACTTTGCGCGCGAAATGGCGAAAACCACGACCGAGATGGACAAGTTCCTCCAGTTCTGCCAGGCGATCATCGAACAGCTGCAGCCAGACATCGTGGAGGAGTTCCGACTGGTGCACAAGGACGAAGTGATGGAGCGGTTCGCCGCATTTGAGGCTAAGAAGATCGAGATGCGGCATCAACTGGAAGAAGCGAAAGCCAAGCAGAAGCGATCGGCAGCAGCGCCGCCTTCGCCGCCAAAGACGGAGTCGAGTGGGCACAGATACAGCATTTCGTCGCTGAGCAGTTCGGTGAAAGCGAATGGCAATACAAAGAAGTCTGGACTGTCGTCGTACATCAGCAAACCGATTCTGGGCGGTAGCGGCAGCAAAGCCGCGGCAGGCGCTACTGGAAGTAGTGGCTACGGAGACGAGAAGGACAGTCGCAAGGAAGTGTCGTACAGACGTGTGGACGTGCTAGACGCGAATCGGACGTTTACGGAGGATCTGCTGAAGATGGAGGAGCAGCTAGAAGACCTCGCGGACCTCTTCTTCCGCGGCAAGATCGACGAGAAGGAGCACTCGTGCATCAAGGCGCAGATTGTGCGCAAGTGGTGCAAGGGTATGAACTCGCCGCAGTCGGCGATGGTGCGCGTGCGGTCCGTGAAGGCGGCGTTCGACAAAGACGCGTACAACGAAGGGCGGGGGTCGCTGAGCCGAAGCAGCCGCGGGTCACTCACGGGGAGCACGTCGAACTCGGGGCTGGGCAACAGCCACTCTGGTGCGGCGCAGAGTAGCAAGAAAGGCGGGCCAGTGTCGCTCTACGGCCGCATGAAGAAGGTCAAGAAGAGCGCCTACGCCATCTTCAAGTCCACGTTCGAGTGAGTGTGAGCAACCTCCACCCAGCGGATGGAGAGTGATTATTAAATGCGAGAGCATGACCAATGAATGATGAAAGATGGATTGATTCCAGGTCAAGTGATGCAGATGGATGGATGCCTTGCTTGCTGAAGAGCAAGCGCGATGGTGAGAGCGCTGTCTGAGTCTAAATTTAGGTCATGCCGCTCGCCACGTCTGCTGAAAATAGCGCGGTCTATTTTTGTATTGTCAGGAGCGCTTGAGCGACGGGCTTTGGTTGGCGCACGCATTCGCGCCTGCATTAAGACAGAGTGCTAAGAAGGCAAAGTGGTCGGCGCTGCGTCTGCTTCACGAACCCTAGGAAGAAGCGCGCGCGTGTGTGACGGATGTACTCATCCACCCACCATCAGTACCAGTGCGCGACGGACCCGACGCTGCTGGAAGACCTCGCGCTCTCCGGCGCGTTCCCTGACATCGCATGGCAGCAGCCTCAGCCACTGAGGAAGAAGATGGCGAAGACCAGTAACGCGGCGCGTACCAGCAACAACCACAGCAAGGGCGCAAGCAGTAAGAAAAAGAAACAGCTCCACACACTCTCGTTCCCTCTGCACGCTCCGTCGACGACCATCCGCCAGGCGCTCTTTCCCACCGGCCCAGGATCGTACCCGAGCCCGACGATGGCGCTCCAGCAGCAGCAGCCGTCGCAGTTTGAACATCACAAGTTCCAGCGCGACGACGCAGCCAGCTGGGCGGACAGTGGCGAGATGTCGAGCCAGCAAACGGACAACAGGCGCCGCGAGACGGGCTGGAACACCTCATTCCCGGCCGAGTATACGAAGGTGAATCTGAGTCGCGACTTCCAGCAGACACTCGCGTACCAGGAGCAACTCAATCGCCTGCAGTCCCAGAACGAGGCGATGGTGGGATCTACCAGCAAGCCACCAGCTTTGCACTTTGGACAGAGCGACTCCGGTGGATATGTGGCTGCTGCTCCTGACAGACGAAGTCGTGCACCAGGCGCCGAATGTGACCCCCAGTCCATCGAAGAGCTCTCTCTGTTGAAACAAATGACGATGCGCGAAGGACTGCTCTCGAAGCTGACGACTCTGGTGAAATCCGCTGCGCACGAGCAGGATTTCGGCGTGGAGCGAGGCAACGAGCTGCTGCACTTGCTGCTGCAACTGCGAGATGCGAGCGTTCAGGTGGTGCAGGCGGTCGCGATCTGGCATGCGTCGCTGCGACCGGCCCCATGCGCAGTCTGGTTCGATGGCAAGAACTACTGTCTGAAAATGGTCTCAGATCTTAATTTCCTAGCCAAAACTAAGTGCCTGGGACAGATTCTCGGCGTGAACCCCGCGAGGATGAAGCAAAACCCGTTCATGATGCCGGCGCCGATCCCGGAGCGCGATTTCCACGCCATCCAGGCGCTCACGTGGAGCAAGACCCAGCGCATGTTCTCGTCTGACCCCGTGGAGCGCGTGGTCGACGCAGAGAAGTACCTCGTGTGGTGTCTCGTGCATCTCGCTGACCCAGCTGGAGCTGTTCACTTCGGATCCGCGTCCCCAACTGCAGTACAGTCCAACTACGCGGAGAAGGGCGCGACCACGTGGCAGAAGCGAGCGGAGAAGCAGCTCCAGATGCTCTCGATGCCACTGGAGGCGCCGACAGGACAGATGCACCTCATGGACTCGTCGCGCATGATGAAGCGCAAAGGGTACCTGCCGTCGCTGCCGCTCTCGCCGCCCAAGACGCTCACGGATCTCATGGACACTGTGCATAGCACGCAGCCAACGATTGAGAGGAGAGTGCACTCGCTTATGCACCTCCGAGCGTACTGGAACGGCGTCGAGTTCTCCACGAGCTCAACGGAACTAGAAGCTCTGGGAGCGTTGGAGTCCCCTCCACACCACATGGTCACTCTGGTCGCAGCCAGCATCCTCATCCTGCTGAGTCCGTCGGATCGGATCCCCAAGGACCTCTCGTGGGCATCCTGCAGGAAAATGCTGCTGAGTGGCGCGAGATTAGTGGACCGCATGGAGCATTTCGAGGTTGGCGCCGTGCCGTCGTTTAAGCTCAAGGCACTGGTTCCGTTCCTCCAGAACGAGCATTTCCAGCCCAAATTCCTGAACGAGTTTTCGCACGCGGCTGGAGTGTTGTGCGCGTGGGTGTTTGCGGCGCTCGCCAAGGCGCAGAACCAGGAGACTGTCTCTACGAGCAGGAGCGACGAAGACCGCCTTGATCTGCTGGGGGAACTGGAGATTGAAGACGGCTTTGAAGATACCCAGGCCAAGTTGCATGTGGCTCCAGAAGAGGGCCTGCGCAAGTCCAAGAGCGCCAAGCGCGTGACGATCGGGAACGCTGAAGTGCTCTTCATCAACGAGAACCAGCCGGTGTCCTCCTGCTCGTCGTCGACGCCATCCCCTCGACCAGCGTCCAGAGGCGAGACGCCGCAGCTCGCGAACAAGAAGAAAAGCGCGAGCGTGCTGCTGCGAACCAGTCCCTGGACGTTCCACGGCGTGACGTACTTTGTCTCCTTCTTCCTGGAGCAGGCGGAGGCCGCGCTCTCGATCAAGCTGTACGAGCCCATGAGCTCGGTCGAATCACAGATCTTCGTCACGGAGGACGACCTAGAGGCCGATTTTGGCGCCAGCGCGTTCGAGTTTTTCCAGTCGCGCGACTACCGTCCGCTGTGCGATTTGATTCTGAACCGACTCGACGGAATGATGACAGGGTCGTCCAAGCAGAGTAACAGTGATGGTGGCGACGGTGGTGGTGAGCAGAAACAACAGACAGCTCAACCGTCCATAGACAGATGCGGCAACGACGAATTGAGAGAGCCAGAAGCTGATGACGAGACGCCGACTTGCTCCACTCCGCGACCAAGTGCGACTGACTTGCTTGAGCAGGACGAAGAGTACGAAGGAGACGAAGATGAGAATGAGAACGAAGAGAAACGCGCTAGGGATGACGCTGTTGACCCGGTGCTTCGAATCCAGTGCGCTACGCGACAGCGTCTGGCGCGGGACAAGGTGCAGCGTGTGCGCTTCGATAAAGAAAAGAAGTACGAGCTGGTGCGGAGTGCCTCCGCTGTGCGCATCCAGAGCATGGCGCGACAGCGTCTGGCGAAGAAAGAGGTGGCGAGACGACGACTCGAGAGCCGCCGACCCACGGGCATTCCATCGCAGGACATGATCTTCCGAGAGAAGAAAGAGGTGGAGCACGTGCTGGAGCCGATTGCAGACGAAGAAAAGATGGTCACAGAGGAGGATGGAGAAGAAAAAGAGGAAACAGCACCAGTAGCAGCAGCAGATCCGGATCCAGATCAAGAGGCGCGTCCGCCGCCAGTGGGGCATTTCGAGAGCGAAGATGAGATCAGAGGAGGAGATGAGATGGTGACCAAGAGAATGGAACGACCGGAGACCGTCATGAGCTACGCGTCGGACCAGTTTGAAGATGATGATTTTGAAGACGAATGAGAGAGATCTTTTGGTTTAAACTTTTGGCTTCATTTTTGTGATTGATCCACTGGCGACAGTGCCAGTAAAAAACCCAGTTCTGAAAGCCCACAGCTGGAGCCGGAGGCGTCCCAGATCTAGTAAGTAGTGTCCGCCGAGTGTGCTGACGCATTTACGAGACTCGATGCCCCCCAAGTAACCAGTCCAAGTGGCCACAGCCACACATTTGCTGTTGATGCCTTTTGGTATGAAAATGAGGCGAGCCAATGTGAAGCGCAACAGCCCATGACGCGCGGTTGCTGTTGCCCAATCAGAGAGCCACAGTCAAGTCCTGAATCGTGAAGTAATCATATGTACTTGATAAAGTTGACAGCGAGCGACGGCACTGTAATATTGACGAAAGAAATCAAACACCACCGATACTTTAGCGGATGACCTCCAACAGCCAAAAAACAGTCTGAGATGTTGATTACAGCCTCATGGGTGGCGGGTTCGTGGCTCGTACGCCACCATCCAGGTCGGCACAAACAGCACAGCTGGTGGCAGCAGCAACCGACCACTGGACCATACCACAATTGCTTTTGTGTGGGTGGCTCCATTCGGCCATTTGACAGATTTGACGCAGTCCCCAGCCATCAACCAGCAGCTTCCGTCATGAGTCAGGACAACGACGTCGTTGACGCCGTCACCCCAGTCGTCACGGCTGCTGCCGCTGCTGCTGCTGCTGTCGTGGCAGCCACTCCAGAGACCGTGTCGCCGCTTGCTGCCGACAAGGACGTGCACATCCTCGGCGTGATCGGCGGGTCGAGCCTCTTCCACGCCAAGGAGTTCTCCGCGGCACTCGAGGAGAAGACCGTGGAGACTGAGTTCGGCGACGTCGTCGTGCACGTCGGCATGTGGAAGGACTCCAACATGCAGGTCGTGTTTATCCAGCGCCACCACGCCGACACGGACTTGCAGTACAAGCAGCCGCGCCAGATCAACTTCAAAGCCATCGCCACGGCACTCAAGCAGCTCAACTGCGACGCCGTCATCGGCGTCTACTCGGTCGGCTCCATGAACCGCACGCTGCACGTCGGGCGCTTCGTGGTCCCAGAGGACTACTTCAACCCGTTCGATATCCTCCACATGTCTCGCCACTACGACGCGCACATCGTCCCTGACGTCACGACAGAGCTGCGCACGGAGCTCGTGAAGATCCTGGACGAAGGCAAGTTCAACCCGCACGACGGCGGCGTGTACGTGCAGACGGCCGGCCCGCGCTTCGAAACCAAGGCGGAGGTGCGCTTCTTTGCTCAATTCGGGGTAAGTGCAGAGCTTGTTGTTTACTTTGTAAATGGATTGAATGGCTGTACATTAACGACTCTTCTGCGTTTGGTTGAATTTTAGGATCTCATCGGCATGACTGGCGCCAACGAAGCAGAGCTCATGAACGAACTGCGCGTCCCGTTTGCCATGTTCGGACTGATCGACAACATGGCAAACGGCATGGGCGAGAAGCTAACGGTATGTGCGTTCTCTTTCGCATAAAGCTGAATCCTATGCGAGAGCGTTTTCTGACTTTTGATGTCTATATGATGCAGCTCGAGGACTTCAAGGCCACGCAGAAGCTGAACGCCGAGCGCATGGAGGGAGCGATCGTGCTCGTGCTGAACGAACTGGCGGAGAATAAGTTCCTGGCGACGCTCCCTGTATGCGCATAGCAACTGCCGCCATCACCATCCTGCATGTCTCTCTTTTTAACTCAGTACAGTGGAGACGGTGGAAGCATCTCGATGCGAGGCCAGTTACTGCCACGTGCGCATGAAGCCTGTATTAGCGCAGCTGCAGTAGCAGTAGCATGAGCATTATTAGCGTAGCTCTTGCTTGGCTCACTCCATTCCCTCTTTCACTAACCCAATACTACGTTCACGCAACCATGGACCAAACTGACAAAACTGGGTGAAATTCACCCTACAACGGCACCTTTCTCTCCTGATTTCCCCAAATCACAACCAAATCCATTTCAAAATGGAGACGACCACGCTACAGACAGAAGCGACTACAGCGGCGGCGGACGTGGCGTTCATGCGCCTGGCGATCGCCGAGGCGCATAAGTCCGTCCCGTCGGAAAACGCGTTCTGCGTCGGCTGCGTCATCGTGCGCAACGGCGCCGTGCTCTCGACGGGCTTCTCGCGCGAGCTGCCGGGCAACACACACGCGGAGCAGGTGGCGCTTGACAAGCTCAACTTCGACGCCGAGGACGCGACGGTGTACACTACCATGGAGCCCTGCAGCATGCGTGTGTCGGGCAACGTGCCGTGCGTGCAAAGCTGTCTGCGCGCCAAGGTCGGTCGCGTCGTAGTGGGCGTGATGGAGCCCAAGAACTTTGTGGTCTGCGAGGGCGTGCGGCTGCTCCAGGACGCCGGCGTGCAAGTGGAGCTGCTGCAGGGGCTCGAAGACGAGTGCCTTGCGCCGAACCGCCACCTGAATCTGGTGTTTTAGAACCACATTGCGATGGGATGAGAAGCGAGCGTACGGTCAAGCAAATATACGACGACGGTAGCAGCAAAAGCCTTCAATGTGTTCGCTTTTTTCGAGTTATAAATTAGACATGCATGAAAGAGTGACCAGAGATCTCAAACGAACGAGTCTTTCATCAAAGTTAAAAATTGGATCGCTGCTGCGGGATTCGACGGGGTGCATCGATCTTGCGTTTCCTCTTGCGCTCGCTGGACGACGGCTCCAGCACGAGCGTCGTCTTCGCGGGGGACACGAACTTGCGCAGCTCCGTCGCCCTCCGCTGCTGCTGCGAGGCAGGCGCTTTCCCGCTCGTCCTCGTCGGAAAGTGGGGCGGCTCCTTCTTCACTTTGAGAGCCGCCTCACCTGCGTCTGCTGAGCCGATGTTCTCCTGCTTAATCATCAGAGACGAGAAGCGACCATCACTCGACGCCGACGCAGACTTAAAGCCGCTATCCGACTCGTCGTTGTCGGTGCTGCTGGCAGTTCTCATCGGACTCGGCTGTCCTGATCCGGAAGAACCACTCTGCGCGTCCTTGGTTCTGCTGCTAGTTGTCCTGACTGCCGACAGAGTTTCATCGTCCTCATCGTCGTCAATATCTTCCAGGTCCAGCGTCTCAATGTCCGACGCCTCACCAATGCTTCCATCAACCACCACTTCGTCGCAGTGCTCGTTCTCATTGCTCTGCTTCACGCTCAAGCTCGTCTCCAGGATGTTGGAGCAGTGCGAGCAGAACCAATCGCCGTTGGGGATCTCGTTGATCGGAGGCGTGACGCAGCTAAAATGGTACGCGCGCTCGCAGCCGTCGCAGCAGAGCAGCTGGCCGCCAGTGAAGCAGAGCTCGCAGTACTCGTTGTGGAAGTCCGACGTCTCCGAGTCTTCCAAGTCGCCCCACGCCCGCAGACGCGCGCTCTCCTTGTTACGTCTCGCCTTGATGCGCTCTCGCCACCGCGCGTACGCTGCCGATGTCTTCCACAGGTAAAATCTTCGGATCACATCCCCCGTTGTCACATGCTCGAGTTGTTGCTGCCACAAAAGTTGTCATAACGCAGTATGCATCTGGTAAGTCTATCGGGGTGAATGGATAGATCTTCAAACCTGTGCGGATATTTAAAAAGCTCACCTGGATGAGGAAAAACTTCTTGCCGTGGGTCCCAACGGCGGAGCCAAATGCCGCGTCGCTCAGGTGCTCGTCCTCTGCACGCTGCTTGCGCGCCTTCCTCCGTCTCGCTGCCACCAGCAACTCCACCGCAGTCGGCACCTGGAAGTCGCTCTCAAAGAGACATTGAAGTCCCTGTTGATGATGGATCAAGTGTCACATTCAATCAGTTTTGAATCCATCAAGCGACGTCTTCAGCTCAAACACACACCACAGCATGAGGCACACGCACCATCTCGACCTCGTTCAACCGACAGGCGCTGCGCAGAAACTCGGTAACCTCTTCGCTGGTAAAGCGCGAGGGGGTCCAGCGCTGCTTGTATCGCGGGGGCGGCGATAGCGCGACGGCGGGGACTAGCACCGAAGAGAGTGGAGGCGCTGGAGCGTCATCTCCAGCGGAGGTAATGGCGATTGCGATGCTTTGTCCGCTCTGGTCGGGTGAGAGCAGCTCCGGCAGGTCCGCCTGGTACTTGGGGCCGATGCGCACGGGCACCACTTTCATCATCCTCCGTTGCTTTGGGGCTCGTGTGAATTGCTATTTGTGGAGAAACTGGGATAAGAATTTGGCGGCAAAAGAAAAGGCGAAATAGGGATCAAAAACCGAAAGCTTTCGAAGTGGAGAAAAGCGCACGCAAAAAGTGACACATGCAAAAACACGACCATCCGACCGACCGACCGACCGATCAGTTTAACCATCACGCGAGCCATTTCCTGCTTGAGCAAGAATTCTCACCAAAATTTTGGTGAGAATTCACAATAGTTTAAGTATCGGAATTGGTGAGTTCTCGCTCAAACAGGAAATGGCTCGGTTTTTTGTAACAGGATAATCGAGTTAGACAGTCTCAACCCAACGCATTTCGAGTCAACTCTTTCTTACAAAACAAGGTGGGAAGCGTGATAAAAAAACGGACAAAAACACACAAGCAAATAGAGCGCTTTGATTGACTCATTCTAG
Organism: Globisporangium mamillatum; assembly: GCA_038050575.1. Classification (NCBI taxonomy): domain Eukaryota; phylum Oomycota; class Peronosporomycetes; order Pythiales; family Pythiaceae; genus Globisporangium; species Globisporangium mamillatum. Next base: position 50,618 of record JALBYZ010000005.1, read on the forward strand.
ATTAATGGAACGATTTGATGGACTATTTCGTCACAAAAAGAAACGCAGCTTGTGTCAATATATATAGATATACAGTATTTTATGCGTCAACACTGTCCACTCGTGTCGATATTTCTAGGCATGGAATGTTTTATGCGCAACCCTGGTCACTTCGATCGTTGTGTTGACGCACTCGATGGTTTCGGTTGCGATCTCCTCCAGTCGAGGCCTCTGGACCGATTTGGCAGGGAACATGCACCAAATGATCTCGAGCTGCCCATGTTGGCGAGCCTGCGGAGATGGTCCATGTAGCCTGCTGTGTCGTCATCGCGTTGAGCTGAGCCACTTCGGAGCTCAAGTTCATAGACTGCTCTTCACCAACTCTCATTACATGTAGTATCAACAGATGCAAACAAACGTGCGGGAGTTTGGGTGGGTGATAGCCGTCGCACATTTGGGTTTTAAACGAGAGGCTGCAAGCAAAATTCATCACTACTACTGCACTCGTATCCATACGTTCTGGGTTCATGAAAATAAAAAGCGAGGAAACAATGGGTCAACGAATGCGTCACTCGTATTGGCTACTGTACACTTTGTTGTGTTAGAGGAGGTGGGCTCTTTTAAAAATGGATGCACTGTTGTTGCCCTCACCGCCTCTTCTGCCGTACCTAACGCTCACTCACGACATGATGTACTGCAGGTCCAGGCGGTTGGCGACGCGTGGCTTCTGGTTCTGCTGCTGCTGCTTGGCGAACCGCTCGTCAAAACTCTCCACGCCACGCGGCGTCTCGTCTTCGTCCTCCAGCAGCTCGAACGGGGACGGGGACAGCGGAGCCTCGGGCTCGGGCTCGCACGAGAAACAGAGCTCCAGTGCCGCCGGCTCGCTCTTCACGGGGGTCATCACGGGAGACACTGGTGGAGTGTCGTTACCGTCGAGCTCGCCGATCCGCGCCGACGACGAAATGAGCGCGTTGTCGAGCACCTGCGACGTGGTCACTGGCCCGCCGAGCAGCTTCGTGAGCCCCGAGAGGAAGTCGACCGTCAGGTCCTGGCGCAGCACCTGGTTGCGCTCGTTGAACGTGTATGTCGTGCACGTGTCGTAGACCACTTCCTTGCCGATCAGCGCCTGCACGAGCACCTCGTTCTCGAGAATGTGCGGGAAGAGCGTCTCGATCGTCGTGCGGTTCAGCCGCACGCCCAGCAGCCCCCGCACGACCGCGACAGGGGACTCGCGCGGACCCATGATCTCCGCCGAGACCGTCCTCACCCACATGGTCTCGTGGGCCTCCGAGTAGCGCCGCCACTGCTCAATGACGTTGTCGATGCCCTTGGCGTCTCCAAAGAGCACATCTTCGTCGAGGAACGCGTTGAGAAAGCCCACCTGCACCTCGAAGCACTTGCGCACGTGGCCGCCGGCGTTCGGGTTGTGCAGCCCCTTGGAGAACATCACGTAGTACTGCTCCACAGCTTTGCGGATCGGCCCGATGAGCGACATGCGATCGCTCCAGATCCGGGACTCGAGCAGCTGACGCGTCTGGCGCAGGCGCTCCACGTTCTCACGGAGGCTGTTGACGTCCAGACGCAGGTTGTACTCGGCTGAGCCCTTCTTGTCGCGATACCGGCGCTGGCTCACGCGGCACTGCTTGCGGCGGCGCTCCAGGCGCTGGTCGCTGTCGCCGATGGGCGAGATCGCCACCGTCTTGGTCTTTATCGTCATCGTTCTCGCGGGCGGGGACGGAGCGACGGTGCCGATCGCAAACGCGCCGCTTGTGGTCGCTGCGGCGGGGCTGCCGGCTGTCGTCGCGGCGGGCTTGCGTTGCGTCATGTGGACGGAAGGATACGATAAACGAGGGGTGGAGAGATGGATGGGAAGGAAGGTGTCTTTCGCTGCGCGGACGGAGCGAGCGAGAGCGAGCGAGAGCGAGAGAGAGGGGGAGGAGAGTGGCGAGTGTCTGTCGTGTCGTGTGTGCAACGTGGGAAAACCCTTTATGATCTCTCGCCAGCAGCTCCTTTCGTTGTTTGTTTGCCTGTCGACCGCGCGCGGAACCTTTTTGGCGTGAACAACATGGGACGGCAAATGAGCGGCAACGTCAACGCACAGTGGAGCTTCGACTAGATACGAATGAGTGCCTAATGCTGAATGCTCACAAAATTGGGACTCGCCTAATGCTGGGACTCGCCGTAGAGCACACAATACTATCTCATATAGTAAACAATTTAAATGCCAAATTTGAATTCGAATGTTGAATGCTAACTGTTTAATCGGTATCCAGTAAACAAGATTGGAGTACTGTGGGCCTAAAATATTGACACAACTGTCACTGACATTGTTTCACTGGCATTGTTGGTTGATGACCTTGTACCGCTAGGCAAACCGAATGAAGATTTAAATGCGCGTCCAATCTAGTTTATCTTGATAACCAGTTGAAGCATCAGGCAATCCGAAAGCGCGCGTGGCCTATGCCTGTGTGTGTGGCCGCTATTTATGCTAGCCAGCAACCTTCTTCATGAATGGCACAACGTCGACTAATGCGACTGACGACCGACACACACCAGACAGACAGGCGGACCAAAGGCGTGCGCGCATGCGTGCTGCTTAGCTGTGGCGCAATTCTATTTCTCCCATGCTCATCCGTTAGGCAGAAGGCCACGCGCTTCAGCGTACAGTACCTTTTTTTACGGCGTCGCTGCCCAAGTTGAGTGACGAGACATTCATGCTGTACTGTGGGCCGCACGGACCATATAGATGGTCGGATCTGCGCTGCCGCCAGCGTTCTCAAAGTGCAACCCCAGGACGACGAAGCTCCGGACGATCATCGCTATATACACAGCCTTTTCTGCTCTCCACACGCCCGAGTCGCACAACTGCTTGATGTCGACAGCTTAGCAGACGCAAAGAGCACGCGCGTGGTGGCAGAGCCGTTGTAATACCTGGACTGGATGAAAAACTTGCTTGAACTCGCTGTCGAGGTTGGCGGCGATCCAAACGTAATCGATCTACTTGACATTCTCAACGTTTTGCAGCAAATAGTGTCGGGTTCACAAGTCACAGCGATCCATTTCTCATCACGCCACACGCTCCAATGGCTTTCGGTAATCAGGTTCCTGCTGGCGCAGCGGCAGAGCTCATGCATGCTGGCGCTGAAACTTTCTCGAATGGCACAAACATAGAACCCAGCAGCACCCTTAAAGCGTTTGTGATAGATCAGGCGTGACCGCAACCTTCCGCTTCCGTCCACGCCGTTTTGATTCGAGACGAGGGCTTCCGGGCGAGTTGCTGGCGTTACGAAAGGATAACAGGATCAAACTGCAGTGTGGCAGCAAACAATGTCGGGTAGCGCTACTGTCATGAGCACGTGATATGCGCAGGCGAGCAAAATGATATGAACAGAGTACTCAACTCCCGCCAGAATGCCATCATCTCTTGTTGCACCATTGCTTGTTCTATTTAACCTCCGTCCGCTTTAGGCTTGAGATTTAATATGCACCCGAGTAGTATCGGGTCGTTAGCTCGTCGCCTCTAGCTTGCAGCTGGCTGCAGAATGGTGTCAGCAGGCCTTTCACGTTCGCTCGGTTCTGAAACGAAACGGCCGCCATCCACGCCAGCAGAGAGGACACATTCGTGGCCATGAAGTCGATCTCAAGCAAGCTCGAGCCAGGGTACGGCACGTCCTTCAAGAGCTTATTGATCGGGTTCTGTCCGATTTACAGCCACTTGAGCGTTGGCACCTCGAAGAGCTCCTCTGGGAGTTGCCGAACTCCGTTCACCATCACGTTTAGACGCGTGAGGCGCATTCGAAGCAGCACCTCAGAGACAGTCGTCAAGCCCGCGACAATCAGCAGCAAGTTGAATCCCGGCGGCCAGATCTCGTCTAGATCAGACGGGAGACCCGTGAGCCCAGCGAAAATCAAGACAACTGTGCTGACTGTCGGCAGGAGCTCGGGGTCGACAAGCCCGGCAGGGAGGAACCGCGATTCGTTCGTGAGACTTGCAGAAAAGTTGGTACTCTGGAGCGTGATCTGGCGCAGGTTCGGGTGGAACTTCCTCGACAGCGCTATAGACTTGGACCACTCCGCGATATTCGAAGAGAAGACGGAGATCGCCGCCAGTTTTCGCAGCATCTGGATGCCCGCGGGCATATGCAGCTCGGGGCAATTGTGGAACGCCAGTATGTTCAGGTAGTGTTTGTCTAGATCCGCCTAGACTGCCTCCAGCTCGTTGGCTTTGCCGGCCATCCCCGGGTGCTTCTGGCAGTCGATGTCCACGAACGTACACGCTGTCTAGGTCGCGCGCGAGGGACACACCTGCACCATGCAGTCCGAGACCACCACCTCATTGCTGCGAGCGCTGTCGATATGCAAGCCGAGGATGACAAATCCCCAGACGATGAGACCCGCGTGCACAATTTTCTCGAACCTGTGGCTCCATTTTGCAGCCTTTGAGTGCGATTTCCTCATGCTTGAAAGGCAGCTGATGGCGCTCTCCGAGGCGCCTGCGAGCATCTTGACGTCATCCAGACCGAGCAGCAGCGTCGCCGCGAAGAGCGCGCAGCTGAACAAGTCGAGCCACGACTGGACGAACATCTGCTGAGTTCCGTATTCATGTTGGCACGCCAGGCGATGTCATTCCAGTTGGCGTACGCAAAGCCCGTGGTCGCGGGGTCGTACGCCGGAAGGTACTACAGCACCAGCACGCCAGGCACTGCGATGTTCGAGACGAAGTCCAGCGCAACATCGAAGAGCAAGCAGAGGATGGGCTCCAGACGCGGCGACCCGGAGAGCAGCCGACGGATCGCGGGCGTCGACCAGCAACTGATGGCCACGACCGCCACTGCGAGGCGGTTGAGCCACATCCTCGGGACGAGCTCGCTCAGCTGGTGGGCTTGGACAGACCGGAGAATGGCTTCAACCGCCTCACGGATGAGAAAGATCAGCGCAAAGCGCTTCCTGCCGACGCTGAACGTGCTCTCCCACGTGCTGCTCACCGTCCTCCCAGCCGAGCGAAGGGACCCTGTCATGCTAAGCAAAGCGCTTGATCGATGGCTAGAAGAGGATACCAGCTTCACGGGCGATCTACTGCTTTTGCTCTTGACGAGCGAACGCGCCGTCCAGCAGTGGAAGTAGAGCTTTCTTCTTCGAGCAGACATGACGAGCATCTTGAGCAGGAACGCCGCGTGCAGCGCCACACAGACGGCGTGGAACGCGACCACAAGCGAAAACCTGCTCATGTTCATCGCCAGTCGGTACGACCGCACGTATGCACTCAGGACGGTCACTGGGAGTTTGTGGTACACGAGCGCCACGATCGCGTAGTAGAAGCAGCACGCTGCGTAGATGCCGAGGACCAGGCTCGCGATCGTCACAAGCCGCTGGTTTCTCCTGATTGAGTTGACGTGGAGCAAGGTCGCTGAAACACCAGATGATGCTGAGACCAGCGGACCAACGCTCGCTGCTTGCGGCCCGACCGCGTTGCGCTTAACGAAGACTTTCATATCAGGTTTCTCACTCTATCACTCTGACGGCCAAACTCTCTTTTCTCGCGTGACAAGACTACTGGGGCTCCAGATTGCGCAGGGAGTGGAGATGCCGCTGTGTATGCACCTCTCTGCTCGATATTCGGAAACAATGCGAACGCTTCGGTTGCGCTACGCGCCTCTCTTTGGGTATGGAAAACCGGCTTCCTAATCTTAGCAGCTGCAACACGGAAGCAGTTTTGGCGTCCGTTAATCAGCAATTGCTTCAGTAGCGAGAAGCCCCAATGTTGAGATCGATGCTTATGGGATCAGACGTTTGCTGTCCTGAGAAGAAGAGTCATCGCTCGGATTAGTATTCGCATAAGGTGAACACACCACAGTAAACCGAGCTTTTCTTGCCCCATACTTGGTACCTGATACTGGAGCGTCTTGCCAAGTTAGGATTCTCTGTGTGTGGCGGGTGGTGCCAAGCTCGAGTGTCAAGTCGAAATGGGTGGCTGTATTGAGTTGACTCTAGCATTTCGTTCGTCTATTAGCCCTGTTCGCAGTGCTGGAGGATGAGTAAATCCTCCGTTACGACTGGAACTTGCGCAGAACGGAGCTGTCGACAGTCTGCAGCAGCTGCTCAAAGCGCGCGGGACCGAGCTTCGCGGCCACTTCGTTCAGCTTCGAGCACGCAAACGTCTTAAGATCCGTCATCTTGACGATTTTGTCCTCTTCGCTGGTTTTCTTTGGAGTTTTCCGATGGCTTTTATACGCGCGATATGCGCCTGCATCCTCGCCACCAGAACCTCCACTTGCTGCCGCATTCGCTGCCATTGCTTGCTGTTCAGCCTCTCGCTCGTCCTGCTCATCCTCCAGCACGTCCATGGTAAGCTCCAGGATCTGCCCCGTTTTCTCTAAATGCTCGTCGTTCAAAATCAGAAGCGTGGAGCACAGAGCGATCGCCCATACTTTCCGTCGCACGAGGTTCAGTGACGACGAGCCCACACTGAAGAACTTGACCAGCATGAGCTCGATGATCGCATTGCCCAGCACGTCCTGGTCGTTCTTCAGAATATGCACCACCGCAAACTCGAAATGCTGCATCAGCAGCCGCGCGAGCACGCTTAAATAGCCCACGACCGCCATCTCTGGCTCGCGATCCGCGTCTTTTCGCACAAACAGCACGCACGCCTCGATCATCCGCGTCAGCACAGGCGCGCACACCACCAGCTGCTCAGCTGGGAACATGGCGACGATCAGCTCCTGCGCTCTCGCAAGCTGCACACAGGCTTCCGCTTTCACGTTCCCTAGCACATCGAGAAAGAGCTCAGCGATGCTCGGGTGGTACCCCTGCCAGAACTGCGCTTGTCCGAGTCGCACGTATTGTTTCAGGATCTGCAGCGCGAGTTTCACGTGCTCGTAGTCTCTCTTCATGAGGCGAATGAGATTTCCGAAAAGCAAGTGAAGCTCTTCGGTGTACACTGTTGACACTGCGAGCGCCTCGCTCCAGACTTCGAGGCCACTCTCCATGAGGAACACTTCGTCTGGGTTGCTCACATCGGTGGCAAAGCGAACTACCTGGAGGCACATCTCGACTAGCTTCTGTACTCCCTGGCTCGTTTGTTGCAGCTCAGCAGCCAACGTACCGCTGGTTGTAGAACTTTGACTTTCCTTCACGCAGTTGACCAGCTTTGCAAGCAGCTGCAGGATCTTGCCGCGCACCAGGTTGCCGGCATCGCTGTCCGACATCCACATGGACGGCAGCGGGGCGCTGATCTGCTCGCTGAAGACCACCGAGTGCGCACCGCACGCCTGAACGATTGCCTCGAGACAGCTCAGGATCTTTATCTTACTCTCGGACTCCTCCGTCTGAGGGAAGAACGTAAACAGACATTCGAGCGCGCGCGGGAGGAATGGGATGAATGCTTCAGCTTCAAAGCCCCAGTCGTTCACCATCGACTCGAGCGATTGCACCACACGGAGTTTCAAAGCTGCGTCTGCATCCTGCTGGAAGAACGCTGCAGGGTTCAACAGCGTCTTGTAGAGCAAAGGACGAATGGTGATCGATAGCTGCGCGAGCCAGCAGCTCACAAGCCACACGATTCGATAGCGGAGCACGGGGAGTCCGCGGATTGAGCCCATGGACGCGACAGGACCGACCAAGATCGGCGCGAGATTCGACGTGAACCAAGGCTCAAATTCGAACACGCTGTGTAAATCGTAGCAGCCGAGCCCGATGGCGAGCAGCACCGCATCGATGTCCAGGATGCGTGGGTCGTCATCGCCTGACGCACTTGAACCCACGGCGGCAATTTCTGCTAAATACGACGACGCAGCCGCCGTCATTTGCGTCAGTCCTGGGATCGTCTGCTCGGGATAGCTCTGCAGCAACGTCAGGAACAGGTTCTCTGCGCACGCACGCACCGACTCCTGCGCTGTCAGACTCTCGCTCAGCGCCGAGAAGGCTTCCGGGTCGCTCTGCCACTCCTCCAGGTCCTTGGCTGAGAGCCGCATGTACTGCATCACGGCCAGTTGCTGCAGCACTTCGAAGCGGTTCTCGCCGTTCGCACCTGACGAGAAGAAGCTGTTGATCGCATTGAGCGCCTCCAGCACCATCGCGTCTGTAAGACTGACGTCACCCATGGCTGTGATCACCTTCGAGACGACGCTCGAGCCTCCTTCCGCAGCAGAAGCCGAGAGCGACTCGTTCTTGTACAGGTGGCAGCTGAGAACGTTCGCAAAGAACTGCAGTGCTTCGATCTGGAGCCGTCTTGGCGCTTCGGCTGCTGCTGTGAGTGGGTTGCCAGGCACGAGCGACCCAAGGACGTTCCAGAACAGGTTGAGGAACGGCGGAAGGTAGTCGCGGAATTCAATCGGATACGACTTTTGAATGCTCACGACGATATTTGCGATGCGGTGCGTGCATTTGTCCACCACAGTGATCATGTTGCTCGCTTCGCTGCTGCTTTCGAGATCTGCACCCGCGCCAATTGCCTCGATGATGGAGTGACGGAACCGCACGAGGTTCTCCAGTCGCTCGTAGAACTGGATGAGCGCAGAGCGCACCAGTTCGCCGTTCTGGATCCCCACGAGGTCGCGGAATGCGTTCAGGAACATCGTCGAGAGCAGCTTTGTCAGCGTCAGCAGCAGCGCCAAGCGGTCTGCTGCAGTCTGGAGCGCGGCTGGCGAAGGCGAAGTCGCAGTCGTTGACAGCTGACAGTGAGCCCACAGGTGTTCGCTGATCCGCGTTGCAGTCGCGTTCCAGTGTTGCTGCAGCAGCGGCAGGATCTCCACGCTCAGCATCGCGAACTGCTTGCGGTGCACCATTAGCCGCCGCGTCGCGAGCTCCTTCACGATGCGGTACGTCAGGTCAATGCTTCGCTGCTCCAGGAGGCGCTGCTGGTCCTGGTCCGGCGTGAGCTGTTGCTGCTCTACGCTGCTCTGCAGAGCTTGCAGAATTGGAGTGAAAAGCTGGTCAAACTTCCACTGTTTCGGGAACTCGGCGCGTGCGATCTGCGCGAGAATGAGCGCCAAGTGCAGCGCGATCGTGGCGTTCGGCTCGTGCAGCGCCGCGAAGAGCAGCACCTGCTTCATCTGCGCACGCTCCAAGTCGCTCATCTGCTTGCCGCTCTGCTTCCACTGCTGCTTCATGAACTGCTTGAGCCAAAGCACTGCCATGAGGCGCAGGTTTGGATCCAGATGGGTCACCTGCGCGTGCTGATTGCTGTCCGGAAGCAGCACGATCTGCTGCAATAGCGGCGCCAGCAGCGCCATCGACATCGGTGCCTTGAGCATTTGCTGCAGCTCTTGCTCGGACGCGGCGCGCAGCGGGTCGGTCGGCGCCATGCTCTGCGCCAGGAGCCGCAGCACGCGCTGCTCCGTCTCCATGTTTCTTAGGGTTAGTTCGTTCACTTTTGCTGGCGGCCCCGCCACGAAGTTGCAAACGATTCAACTTGCGTTCAGTATGAGAAGAAAGCGCTCACAATGTAGTCCATTTTGTGTAGAAAATTGTATAGTGGCTTTGTGTTATTGAGCCGTCAGCCTTCATGGATAGGGGTTTATTTAAGGCATGAATGACTTAAATACACTTTTATGGATTGATACACATTGTTTTGTTTATGCCTCGAAACGCTTTAAACACGACAAAACCCGTGAAATCGTTTCTTAAGCGCGTAATTACGTTTTCAAATCCACACACGCTTGTACCATGAATAAATGGTTTGTACAATTCATTTGCGAATCGTAACGGTCAATTCAGATCTTCACCCAGCAATGAATTGCCGGTTCCCTTTTTTGCGCTCTCTCTCATTCCCTTGTCAATCTCGAAGGCGGGTGGCCATGGAGCACCACCCACTTGCGCGGCCATACAAACTCCAAGTGCAATCCGAGCGGCCCGTGGCGTCGAGACCCCCCCCTGCGGCTCGCCAAACGCCAAGACTCCGGCAAACACCAACAAGAAAAGACCAAACCAACCCACTCACCACCATGGCTGACGAAGACCGCAAGCCAACGTACGTGCCCAAGCCTCCTGCGTGTGTGCTTTATATGAGTCTCTGCGTACCTACCGTCTCTATCTGTGTGCACACATAACCTCTCCTGATACTCAGAAGGCTGTGCTTATGCGGATTGGATGGATGGATGGATCAGTAGATCTCTCCTGTGTCAACGGTATCTTGTGAATAAATGGATGCCTTGAACTAACTGGCCGGCCTTTCCTCCTTGATACTCTTGCAGTGAACACGCTGAAGAAGCCCAGGAAGGCGCCATTCCTATCAACGAGGGCGACATTGAAACCAACTGGGATGAAGTCATCGAGTCGTTCGATGGCATGGACCTCCGCGAAGATCTGCTCCGTGGTATCTACGCCTACGGTTTCGAGAAGCCTTCGGCCATCCAGCAGCGCGCCGTGAAGCCAATCCTCCTCGGCCACGACTGCATCGCCCAGGCCCAGTCTGGTACCGGTAAGACCGCTACGTTCACCGTGTCGATCTTGCAGAAGATCGATGTCGCCCTGAAGGAGACCCAGGCGCTGATCCTCGCGCCAACCCGTGAGCTCGCGCAGCAGATCGTCAAGGTCATCATCGCGATCGGCGACTACATGAGCGTGCAGGTGCACGCCTGTGTCGGTGGTACCGCGGTGCGCGACGATATCCGCACGCTCCAGCAGGGTGTGCACATCGTCGTCGGCACGCCAGGCCGTGTCGGTGACATGATCAACCGTCGCGCGCTCCGCACCGAGGAAGTGAAGCTCTTCGTGCTCGATGAGGCCGATGAGATGCTCTCGCGTGGTTTCAAGGACCAGATCTACGAAGTGTTCCGTTTCCTCCCAGAGAAGGTGCAGGTGGCTCTGTTCTCGGCGACTATGCCGCTGGACGTGATGGAGGTGACCCACAGCTTCATGCGCGAACCAATCCGCATCCTCGTGAAGCGCGACGAATTGACGCTTGAAGGTATCAAGCAGTTCTTCATCGCCATCGACCGTGAGGAGTGGAAGTTCGACACCTTGTGCGACCTGTACGAGACGTTGACGATCACACAGGCTATCATTTACTGCAACACGCGCCGAAAAGTGGACTGGTTGACCGAGAAGATGCAGTCGAAGGACTTCACGGTGTCGGCTATGCACGGTGACATGGAGCAGCGCGAGCGTGACATCATTATGCGCGAGTTCCGTTCGGGCTCGTCGCGTGTGCTGATCACCACGGACTTGTTGGCGCGTGGTATCGACGTGCAGCAGGTGTCGCTCGTGATCAACTACGACTTGCCGACGAACCGTGAAAACTACATTCACCGTATCGGTCGCTCGGGTCGTTTCGGTCGCAAGGGTGTTGCCATCAACTTCTTGACCCACAACGATGTGCGATACTTGCGCGACATTGAGCAGTTCTACAACACGCAAATCGATGAGATGCCAATGAACGTTGCGGATCTTATTTAAGAGCCTTGGAGAAGAAGAAAAACAATCAGTCAGAGTCAGCAGTCGTCCCGCACGGCTTTCGACTCGTCCAGCCAGCCAGTAGCTCAATGAGGTCCCGAAACGAACGACTTGAAGAGAAAAAGAAAGCGGTCAGGTGAAGGACGAAAGTGAGATGAGGTGAGGTGAGCGAGAGCGAGAGACATACGAGACGGCGAATACAGGAGAGAGAAACGGAAAGAGACGCGCAGCAACAGCAGATAGTGACAGCCAGCAAAGCGGCGTTTGCGCCTGCTTCGTGCTGCTTTGTTTGCGGCAGCCGCGCGGGCGCTTTCGTTGTTTGGTTTGCGAGAATAAATTCATTTTTTTGGTCGGTGTTGTGCGTTTGTTGTGCATTTGTTGGCTTTCGCCTTTTCATGCGGTCGTACGTGTCTCAAGAAGGTTGCTTGCTGAGTTCCCATGAACCATGATCGAAAGCCGGCCGTAGATGACTGTGTGGGGCTGAATGCATGAGCAGCTGAGATGGCTTCGCGACCAGCGGTTTGGTTTGGCAGCCGACATGGCTTCTCTGGGATGCGCCTCGACAGAGTTGTTCCCTCCTCGCTCCCGGCGGTCGGTCGGGTGACACCCAGGTCAACGCCCGCCAGTCAACACCAAGCCATTCTTGCAGTAGCATATAGAATGTAGAATTTGATGCACGTTTAAAACACATGGACAGGCAGCGTATTCAGCATTAACCATGGGCGTCCGTCGCCATTTTCGTTCATACGCCAGTCACCATTTTCGTTCTCTCCTCTGCCTCATATTCACATATTCATGCCATGCGTCTTGGTTCTGTCGAGAGCCTGCCACGAGGGGTGACGCACACCATCAGTTAGCTACCCACCTTGTTTCACCGTACCTTCTCACCTTCTTTTGTGAATTTCGATCTTTTCGGAAAGCGTCATGTTGGCTTCAGATTGCTATTTCAATTCGCGCGCCTTTTGTCCCACTGCACCGTCCGTCCAGTCCCGTGCGGAAGAACAGTGCCGTACAGTAGCCAAGTGGCTTTCTTTCTCGCTCTCGCTCGCTCGCTTACTCCCCACCCACACGCACTCACTCACTCACACGCCCACGCCCACGCTCACGCCAGAGACGACGAAGCCATGAGCGACACGATGGCCGCGACGCCCGCCCCCAGCGTCAACTACTACGAGGTGCTCGGCGTGGAGAAGAGCGCGAGCGAGCTGGAGATCAAGACCGCGTACCGCAAGCTCGCGCTTAAGTTCCACCCGGACCGCAACGCCGGCAGCGACGAGGCCGCCAACAAGTTCAAGGACGTGTCCACGGCCTACGCCGTGCTGAGCGACCCGAACAAGCGCCGCCAGTATGACGTCGCGGGCGACAGCGGCAAGGACGCCGAGTTCGAGTCCGTGGATGTCGAATCCATGGGCGGCTTCGGACGCGTCGTTGGCGCGCTCTTCACCAAGATCGGCATGCCGATCCCCACGCAGATCTCTCAGACCGTGCTCTCGGCGGCGCGCGACCTGTGCGACGAGCGCAACAACGCGACCACGAAGGTACCGGTGACGCAGCTCTACTTTGGCAAGGAGAAGCACGCCAAGGTGGACAAGCAGGACGCGCACTTTTATCGCATCAACGTTGAGAAGGACCGCGAGTCGCTTGTATTTATGTGCCGCTCGATCACGAAGAGCAAGTTCAAGCTGGTGCTGTTTGACTCGTCCGGCGCCGTGCGCATGGTGCAGGAAAGCGTCAAGAAAGCAAAGTGTACAGCGGCAGATATGTACATCTCGAGCGACGTGGAGCTCATGGACCTAAACGACGTGTGGCCGCCGCACATGGCGTCGAACGACTCGGATCTCCCCGAACTCTTCAGCAAACTGTCGACGTTCGAAGTGAAGCGCACGATCCCGCTCGAGAAGGGTGAGCACCTCTTCTGCGTCTACGGCGATAACTGGCTCTCGGCCGTCAAGTACTCGATCAAGTGCATGAAGATCGACGTCAAGTCGAACGCGCTCAAGGCGATCCAGGAGAACGAGCACGAGCTCGTGACCATCAAACACGACCTCGGCGCGCTGCAGAAGGAGTACGCCGCGGCGAAGAAGGTGTTTGAAGAAGTGCTAGGCCGCGTTGAAGTCACGCAGCAGCGCACGGACGAGCTGCTGCAAGCGCGTGAGATCGCGTACGAGAACTTCCTCCAGGGATGCGACACTGGCGCGAACACCATCGGCAGCGGCGTCGTGTACGGCGCCATGTCGCCAGAGCACAAGCCATCGTCGGTGAATGACGCGCCGAGCCCAGCAGGCGGCTTCCGGACGATGTTTGGCTTCGGCAAGGGACTGTTTGGCAACTCTCGAGACGAGCGGACGAGCTCCTTCGACGCCACGTCGTCCTCCAACGCGTCGTCTGCCAGCGGCGCTCGGAAGTAAGTGGGCACCTTCGCCGCGATCTGCTTACTCGCTTTATTAGAGAACGAAGTGAGAGAAGAAGAGGTCGAGCGACGGTATCCGTGTGCGTCTGTGTGTGTGAGTGCTGCTCTGTCTTTCTTTTATATACGCTACTGCATGACATGCAAATGAGAAAAAAATGCAAGGAACCAACGCCGCCAAAATGGATAATTTCAATACGATTCACCGTTTCTTGTCACTGTTTCGTCTTGTCTCCTCTTAATACGGGTGCTCGCATCAATAGTTGCTCAGCAGGCGCTCACGCTTCGGGTCGGGATCTGGGAGCGCCTTCGCCATCGAGTACGCGTGCGCCACCCACGGGAAGAACGCAAACACGAAGAGCAGCTGGCCCACGAAAAACGTCGAGCCAAAGAGCGGAACGTTCACTGCCAGCGTGTTGTAAAAGTGCGCGAGCTGCGTCATGCGGCAGTGCTGGGCTTCGCTCTTCGCCGCTTCTGCCAAAGTGCAGGGTTTCTTCAGTCCGCTCGCCTCGTCCTCGTACGCCTGGTGTCCGAACGTGGCGTATTGAGGCGCCAGCGTCAGAATGCTGAAGAGGCCCACCATCGCCATGTAGATCATCACCAGCGACACGATCGTCATGGTAGACGACGACGTTAGGCGCGGCTGCAGGCGGTCCATGCGGAAGCAGAGGAACCGCAGTCCGTGGCGCGTGAGCACCACGAAGCTCACGAGGAAGAAGTAGAGGAAAAGCACGCCAAAGAGAACGTAATCCAGCGGAAAGAAGTGCGATGCGATGACCAGTAGTCCGTCGATCGGGTTCGGGAACTTTGGCTGGTTCAGCAGGAAGCCCTTTTCGTAATTCGAGTGCAGCATCTTGTCCATACTCGTGATCAGCAGCGACACAAGAATCAGCAGCGAAATCATCAGCAACAGCACACCAATGGGGGTCTTCCAACAGGACAGGCGCCTGCCAATCGTAAACTGCTTGAGGTTGGCATCCAGAACGCCGCGGCGGTCCTCCAGGATCTGTTCACGCAGCTTGAGCTGCTGGAGTCGGTCCTGGTCGGCGACACTGAGCTGCTGCGAAGTCGCGTAGCGGCGCAAGATCGTTTCCTTCGTCTGAGAAGTTGCTTGTGTCTCCATTGCGTTCTCGTTCAGCAGATCCTGGAAGGTGTTTCTATTCTCGTCGTTGCCGTGGTCCTCCATAAGCAATCCGACAAGAGGTACGCTCGCGAGACCGCGACTGGCGACGAAGATCCACAGATACAGCCCAAAGAGTACGAGGATGCCGATCAGCAGACGGAGTAGCATCTCCAGGTCGGAAGAGATCTTGAGCAACGGCTTGAGCCACTCGACGTCAGTGCTCGCTGGCTTCCCGCAGAGCAAGACCACCATCGTCATGACCATGATAAGACTGAACCCAAGGAAGAAGCACGCCGTACGCTTGAGCGCCGCCAGGAACCTCTGCTTCGCTGAGAACCGCAGCGTCAAGTGCGCGATCTCGGTTTGCTTCGCATAGTTGTACACCAGCGGCGCCCCCACAAAAGAGTACGACGCCAGCACGGCAAAGTACACCTGGTAGAGGATCTTCAGCACTTGCGCATTCGCGTGTACCTGCGGAAGCGCGTTCTCCAGCAGATACACATCCACAGGCGCTGTGAAGAGGCAGAGCAGCGACAGGTAGAGCGCGAAGATGCAGATCACATTGACAAACTTAGAGGAGATCTGCAGCGGCGCGGCGCTGATCGTCGAGGTGGCTGCGAACGCCGGGAGACTCGACGTCGCCGCGTTCTTGGGCTGGAAGTAGAGCACGAGGAAGGCGCTGAGCGCGAGCAGCAGCAGTGCCACGCTGGTGTAGAGCAACCAGATGAGCAGCGTGTGGTGGCTGACGCTCTGCAGCGCACCGGTGAGCACCGCCACGGGGGTCTTGAGCGCCGTCATGTGGTCTGCCGTCGCCGTCTCTGTGCGCAGCAGCATCTCGGAGGTTGGTTGTTTTGCAGAGTGCGTGTGTGGAGAAGAACGGCAAAAAGAACATGCTGAGCTGGAAAGTTGAGGTGGCCCACACGAGAGAATCCACTTCAAGGAGGCCACAAATTAGCGTGACCCACGCCATTTTAGATTTATGAAAAGGAAAGCCGTTCACGCTCAGAAACCCAAAAAGTGTCCAAAATGCTGCTGACGTACGAGTCGTTCTACGATGAAGGCGAGCAACTCGTGGCGCTCTCGAGGCTCGCTGCGCGTACGCAAAGCAAAGCCCCCGTTGCCAGTGCCAGTGAGCCTGTTGCAGAGTGGGAATGGAGACACGGGAGCAGAACTGTACGTGCGTGTGCTTAATGGCAATGCATGTCTGTACACGTGGCTGACATGCTGACATGCTGACATAACTGGCTGCATTTGCGCAGCACCTGATGGGTAATGCGTATCTCGTATCGACAGCAAATGCGCGCGTCTGGGCTATAGACGCGAGCGCGATTGGTGATGCGCATGCTGATCAAAGTGACAACACGCTAGCAAATGGCGATGAAGACGACCTCAGCGGCGACATCAATGACCTTCTCGCCCAATACGAGGTGCGTTTGCTCACGCTTTGCTATCGTTGATGGTATAAATCCTCATTCCGCGGTTCTCACTTGCTGTTCAGGATGATGAAGCTGTGGTCATCACTGCAAAGCCGGATGCAAGCGATCAGCAAACGGAGACGGTGCTGTGCGAGTTCCACATTGTGTACCACGTGATCTACCAGACCCCGGTGCTCTACTTCCGCGTTGCGAAGATGGATGGATCTCCATTTCGAGTGGATAGTCATATCAGTGGGGTGCAGCTTCCCGGGAACAGCACCGAGTCCACATTCGTGTCGATGGAAGAGCATCCGGTGTTGGGCACGCCATTCTGGTTCCTGCACCCGTGCGAGACGCCCTCCGCCATGCAATTGTTGCTGCAACAACAACAGAGCAACATACAGC
Organism: Globisporangium mamillatum; assembly: GCA_038050575.1. NCBI lineage: Eukaryota > Oomycota > Peronosporomycetes > Pythiales > Pythiaceae > Globisporangium > Globisporangium mamillatum. The sequence goes on from JALBYZ010000005.1 coordinate 67,341, forward strand.
CAGATACTCACCAGCCTCCACCGTACCTCTTGGTGTGGCTGAGCTTGGTGGCGCCACTAACGCGCGTCAACCCGCAGATCTACTATGCGGACTCAGAAATAACCCTTTGTAAAGCATAGTCGGTTTAGATGAGAAAACTCTCTTCTATTTACATGACCAGGGTCTTCTATTCTGAGCATGCGCACCTTTTTGAACGTTTGAAAGGAAAAGGACACACAAGCAAATCGACAATGGCGATGGACGAAGCGCAGCGCGTGCGCAAGAGGTGCGTGCCATGCACCTGTCCTCCTGCCTACTGTATACATATGCGCTTCTACGTGTGTATGAACGCCACTGTGTGTGTATATATATATATATATGTGTGCGTGCCTTGATCGTTTGGTGTTTGTGTGCATGCATCAGAGCGCGACTGTCATTGGCACCGAGCAGCAGCAGAACGAAAGGTGGGTCCCTGCAATCGACTCCAGACTCTTCTTCACCGTCCCCGCTCGCCTCACTATTGGTCACCAAAGTAACAGCAACACCAGTGGCAACTCCTCGGTGGACGCACGGCTTTGCATTCGGCTCGCGCATCCCCAGCGTCGGCAAAGAGAATGCTCATGCGAATCAGACCCACGCGCAGCCTTCGAAAGCAAGTGCGACCCCGTTCAGTACAGCAACAAGAGATTATCACACAAGCCACGCAATGACGAGCGCAGCGGTGGCAAAGTACAGGAACAAGCGACGCATGTCGCTCAACCCGGCAGGTGACAAGACTGAGTATTCTGCATGCGATCACCTTTCGACACCCGCGTTGTCTAATACCGAACCTCCAGCACTGACTTCCAAGACAGCGACGATGGTGACCAAGACCTCTGGGCTTCCCAGACCGACAAAAATCTTCAGTGCTACTCACAACAAAACTCAAAATACTGCACCGCTTCCTCGAGTACCGAGTGAACGCACAACAAAGCAACAAAAGACCGAGCTAGTACACCTTCACAACTCCGGATCAGCGTCCGTTCTCGTGGTGATTCCGGAGTTCCCTCCCACAGACCACCCAGATTTCTGGAAAGCGCGTCTGCAGTTTGCTACATCAGCTGTCCAAGAGCTCCGCGCCATTGAGTGAGTGCTCTTTTTCTGCCAGCCTACCATGTTGAAGTAGATGAGAAGTACTAACAGTGACGACTTGCTGTGTAGAACTCGCCTGTCGATGATTTCAAGATAGCGTCTTCAGCAAACATCAACAACTGTACCGTACTCATTTAGACGCTATTGTAACGAGCAAGCGATGAAGCAACGAAGCGACGAAGAGGTTGAAATCGCAAGCTGCAAATTGTTGTCTTGTTGTTGTTCAAGGATCTATTTGATCAAGTTCGGCTTGCTGTGCGCTACGCCACTTTTGATTCACGAAGCAGCGCTATTGGTGTGCGTGACATCGACTCGCTGTGATAACAACAGAATGCGTGGCCGACTCGCTCATCGGGAGAGAAAGACAAAGACTGTGTTGTGTTTGCGATTCGGTACGAAGACCTCCGTCTTGCAGTCCTCATCCACGTCCCCAGCGCAAATATGTTGCTGTCCCCAGGCACCGAAGGTAACGGGGACCTCGGCCATCAATCTCCGCTCTCTTACTTCCAATTCATAGTCAGTCCTACATTTGCTCGCATCGGCGCACCTGTCTAGAGTTTGCAACTCAAGCGAACAGGGAACATGCAGGAGCCTCCCCTCTGGGAATCGCGGAGGTGAGAGTCGCGAGAAGCACACCCGATGGTCTGGAGCATTCTTGCTGGTGGAGACGACAAGTTGCCGTTCGTTAAAGGTTTTGCTGTTGAGTCGAAGGCGAATCACGAAATGAGAAGCGCAAGCCTCAATAGCGAGTGTTGCTGAGAATAGAAGAGTTGAAATAAGAAGTTTGGAGCGCTCGCTCTCAAGAAAAGCCACAACGCAGGACCAATTTCCACTTTCCGTGCCAGAGTTTGCTTGTTTGCATAATTGCAGCAGTGCATACTCGCTAAAGCAGCAAGGATCTGAGAGGCGATATTTGGAGATGCAGATGCATGTGATCTTAGCCAACCAAGACCAGTGAGCAGCCTTGGCCAAGCTCGCACACATACTCCAAGCCCAATGCGAATGGACTTGGTCTTGCAGCCATTTTATCGCCGCTGCTCATTCGGCACTGAAGCCGGTTAAATGGGTTTCTTGAGGTGGTTCGCTTGCTTATCCGACATGTGCAAGGTTTGAGTTTCACGTATTTTGGACAGAAAGGTTCTATACGTACTTAGCATAACCCGTAATCTGTAAGCAGGCGTCAGCGTAAGTGCGGCTGTGCTGTTAAGACAAACTGTGGCCACACATCGTGTGCGTAAATCAAAAGCGCGCGCTTGGCTCATAGATAAGGCTACAAATCCCGCTATCGTATCAAGTAGAAGAAGAAGGTTTGGTAGCTCTGAATGCGAATGCGGCTTTGGTGAATGCGAATGGGAGGAGAGAGCGATTGATTGTGCAAATCAAAAGCTGAATCGGAGGAACGAGCCGCACGCACAACGAAATTGGACCGCGCGAGAAGAGAGAGAACAGAGCAACAATGGCGTCTCCATGGCAGGTGGGTCGCGAGTGCGCTATATACGCCAGCAACGGCCGTGACGATCATGCTTCCTGACTCTGTCGTGGTGCTTGCTTGGTTGATGCGCAGCAATATCAAGTGGCACTGCAGAAGAACCCGATCCGGTAATGGTTGTTGTGTATCTGATCTCCCTCCCTCCGCATTCGTTCTCGCGCGAGCGATCGAGTGACGAACGCCAAACGCTTAATGTATGGATATCAACTGATCGTCCACTCTTGTCACTGTTGGGGTGCTCAGCACGAAAGCGCTGACGTCGGGGACTGTGGCGATGCTCGGCGAAGTTCTTGGTGAGTGAACCAGCTCTCATTTACTGTGCCTACTTGTTAAGCATTCTCCATGTGTGTATGATTCGCTCACGATCGCTCTTGATGCTTCCCCAGGACACTTCCTCAAGCACAAGACGCTGCGCGTGCGTATACTTTCATCCAGTGGGAGACCATTGATATTTTTGTTGTTTCTAACTGATGCGCTTCTGGAACCGCAACACACAGGGGCTCTCGCTTCGCCAAATGCTCGCGTTCTTTACGTTCGGGTACGTGCAAGGAGAATGAAAAAAAGCATACTCAAGCGAGGAGTACTTTTATACGATGCTTACGATCCTTTTCATGCATCTTGTAGCGGCGCTGTGACCGGCCCACTGCTTCATTACTGGTACGGGCTGCTCGAGAACCAGCGCTTCACGAAGAACAAACTGGTACGTGCGAGCAAAGATGACCCATTGATTGCCGTTAATGAGCTCGCTCACGTATATCTTTACGTCCATGCAGACTCCGAACCAAAAGCTGATCCTTGACCGACTGGTGTACACGCCGCCATTCACGGCGCTGACGATCTTCTCCGTACGTTGCTGACAAGCTTGCTCACTCTTACTCGCAAGCATTGCGATCGCTAACCTTCTTCCTAAACGAATACATATACATACGTACACAGCTCGGCGTGATGCGCGGCTCGAGCGTCGAGGCGTCCAAGGAGAACCTGCGCCGCGTGTACTTTGGCGCGCTGCTGATGAACTGGCGCGTCTGGACCGTCATGCAGTGGCTGTCGTTCCACTACGTGCCTCCTCAACTGCGCGTGCTCTGGGGTGCGTGTATTGTTTGTTGCACCCGCTCACTTGTTTTGGGTTGAAGGAAGGGAAGTGTACCCATTATTCATTCGCACCTGCTCACCTCACCTCGTCCTTTTTCTTGTGGTGGCGTGACAGGCAACGCCGTGGCGCTCTGGTGGAACTCGTACCTGTCGCTCACGCAGAACTGACGGAGAGAGCAAGCAAGCGACAAGAGAAAAGCAGCTCAGTCTCAGACACCATCAGAGGAAGGATCATGTGTTCCTACTGAAGCGGCGTTGTGTGACACCGACCATCACTCGTGAACCTCTAACATTAAATACTGCTTCTCTTTTTTCTCGACGGACTATGAATTTACACGGGTAAAACGCCTCTGTGTGTGGGCCACTATTGTGGGGCTGAATGTGAAACAACACCAGTCGGACGGGCTGACTGGCGAACGAGCCACAGAAAGGAAAGCAAGGAAGAACTGGAGACGCATGCGCCTTGCCACGCGCGATTGATTGACGGGGACGCACGCGCGCGACAAAAGCAAGTACAAGCAGAGCATTTTCCAATCGCCTCTGACGGCCACACCACACACTCACACTCATGCAGACGCAGACCAGTGTGCCGTCGCTCACGGCGCTCTGCGTGACCAAGCTGGCGCGTGGCGCGCCGCCACGCGCGCTCACGATCGTTCTCCGGTACGAATGCTTCCGTGGAAGATCTGAATACGGGCTAGACCTCTGTTGCGGATCGGTCTAACATGTGCGTTCTTGGACATACCTGTAGACGACTGCCGGAAGAACTCGTGATGAGCGTGCTCGCGGGCATGATAGCGTCCAACACGCTCACGGACGACCGGCTCGCGACGTTCTTCGTGGTCACGCGCCGCGTGCTCAAGCTCGAAGGCTGCTCGACCATCCGTAACTCGATCCTGCGCCAGATCCCGTTCCGGTGTCCACAGCTGGTATGCTAGAACTCTTTCGAATACGCTTGGTGTAGTACGACCATGGCTGACTTTGTTTGTGTGCTTCTTTGCTCACATGTTGGTCTGTAGCGCTGCTTGGATCTCACCAACTGCTCACAGGTGACCAACACTGTCGTGCGTTCGGTACTCCAAGGCTGCTCGAACCTGCAGACCCTGCGTCTGGATGGTTGTCGCCACATCACTGACGCCGCTTTCCAGCCGGAACACTCGCCCATGTTCACGCTGCGCGCGTCGACGTCGCTCCAGGTCGTGAGCTTTGCGCGCTGCTCGCAGCTCACGGATGAGCTGGTGCTCTTCCTCGTGCACTCGTACCGCTCGCTCACAGACATCAACTTTTCCAAGTGCAAGAAGATCCAGAGTGAAGCGATTCACGTATTGCTGCGATCCGCGACGAGCCTCCAGCGTCTGAACCTGTCGTTCATGGACATCACGGACGCTGCGTTCATCACAGAACCGCAGCCGGGGGACCAGTCGAATGGGCTCTGCGCAGTGGGGCGCTCGCTTCGCTCTATCGACCTAACGCACTGCAAGATCACCGACGCGACGCTGTTTGCACTGGCGAAGCACTGTCGTAACCTGGAGGAGATGAAGCTCAGCAGCTGCAGCGAGATCACGGACGTCGGCGTCGAGGTGCTCCTAAGGTCGTGCCCGTACCTCCGCGAGTTGGACCTGAACAACTGTCCGCTGGTGATGGACAGAGGCGTGTCGGCGGTCGGCATCCACGGGAAGCGCGTGCGGAGACTGAACCTCTCGTGGTGCATGAACATCACAGACAAGTGTATCGTGGACCTGGCGCGCGGCTGCGAGCAGCTCCAGGAGGTGTTGCTGGTGTGGTGCACGCAACTCACGGACGCGGCGCTGGACGCTTTCATCAGCGAGGCAGCAGCAACCAACAGCAAGGTGAAAATCAACCTGAGCGGCTGCAAAGGCATCAGCAAGGACAAAGTGGCGGAGGCACGACGGACAGGACTGCGCATCGCATGACCCCTCTTTGGAAATGGACGCCAGCGCACCCAATAGAAGAGAGAAAGAGAGAGAGAGCGAGAGATGAGCTGGCCGATTTTGCAGAAAATGGCCAGCAGCAGCAGCAGCAGCAGAGAGACACAAGAGACCCAGACGACAACCAAAACAGACGATACAAAATTTGACTATTCATTCTAAAACGATTCAATAAAAACACACACGTAAATTATTATGATACGACCGCCACGCAGCTCGCAAGTACTGCTTCTTTATCAACTCGCCATCTCCTCACTGTTCTCCACGAGAGGTGAAGATGAGACTGGCAGAAACACGCCAGAGGCGATGGTGGACAGTAAATAGTTCTAGCTATTGTTTCATTATCAGTATGTCTTTATCTGTACTACCATTTTACTTGAACTTAACGCTGATGACCACGTGACCGGACCAGTAGTAGTACCCCAGCGCCGCGCTCAGCAGGATCCAGAACCACGCGAGCACGCGCGCGTGGTACACGAGCACCGTCAGCAGCACCACGGAGAAGATCTTGAGCTGCGCGCGCGTGACTTCGTCAAACGTCAGGAAGTACATGCAAATGAACTCAGGAACCGCTGCCACGACACGATAGAGCGAGGAGAAGAGCAGTCCGCACGGCAGCAGCAGCACCAGACCAAACACGTTGCGGCCCAGAATGCGCACCTCTTCGTACGTGGACCAGATTCCCCAGCTCCACTGAGAGACTTGACGATAGGCTGAGCACACGTAGTGACTCCAGAGGTTTGCATAGCGCTCGATGTACCCGTACAGCGTGCTCAGGTGGACAAGAGCCATTTCCAGACCTGAAGCAATCTCAGCCTTTGCGATTGAAAAGTACGCGTAGAGTGTGTGGATCACGCCTCCCACTAGATCTTTCACGGTTTTCATGCAAGCATCAAATTTCGCTCGCGACTTGGCTCGTGCTCTTGAGAGAGCGGCTGGAATGCGAGGGTAGTGCCCCTGACGCAGCGCGTCCACGATTTGCTCTGCTGCAGTCGCCATTTCTAGAACGATTTCCTGAAAGGTGACTGCCGGTTCGTCATGCTCAGTGCTTGAACACTGCTCGCTGGCCAGAATGGAAGTGGCGGGCGGATAAGGCTTGCAGGTGTTGGTGTCTGACGCTGGATCAGCTTCACACAGAGCGTCCACGACTACCGCTGCAACTACTTCTTCAATTTCCTTCTCGTCGAAAGCAGCATCATCAGCGTCAGCGTCATCAGTAATCGAGACTTCCATCAAAAGACCTTCGTTCAAACTGCTGGAAAATGGCGACTCCTCTTCTGCCTCAGACTTGAATACCATCTCGATCACCTCGGTGTCGTCGCGCTCGACACCGCTCTCACCCGTAGCAATCAAATCGCTTGGATTATTGCTTTGCTCATTGTCAGCCTGATCAAATAAGAAATCGGCGGATTCGAGCGACATGGTCTCGATAGCTTCTTGTGCCGCTTCGGTATGGTTGGATGAAGAAACGTCGCCCTTCGAGTCGCTCTCTTCTGTATCAGCCAGGTCGCTTGGGTCGTCTGCTTCGAGGTCAACTGGATTTCTTGACAACGCGGCGGATGGGAAGGAAAACGGTTGCTCGGCAACAGCTACGATGTCCTTGTAACTGGACGAAGGAGCGCCATCTTGTTCCCCGTGGATATCTAGAATCACTTCGCCACCAGACGGAGGGATTGCTGCTGCTGCTCCTGCTGGTGTGTCGTCTGGTGATGTTTTGTCAAGTGAAGTGTCGGCGACCGCATCCCCAGTATTGCCTCTATCATTTGCCCTCGAATGCGGAAAGATGGCCCCACGCACTTTCAGAAGGACTGCACCGACGCGCTTGGAAATCGGACTCGGTTCCTGTTCTTCTGCACCACCATCGTCACTTGTCTCCTCAACTGGCTGCTGCAGTTCTGCGTCATTCGAGCCTTCTTCTTCTTCTCGATCTTCAGCTGCACTTGGTCTATGAATGAGTTCAGCAAACTCCTCTAACTCTGCTTCTGTTTCTTCCAGATCAGCCTCTGTCTGCGCATCAGTTTCATCGTCAAAGAATCCGTCGTCCGAGTCATTCGCTGCTTCGCTTTCGGTATCATCATCGCCGTTCGCATCAACTGACGTCTCGTCATCGCTTCGAGGCACACCGAAATCTTCGTCTGTGCCGCTTTCTGCATCGCCATCTAAGTTCTCTACAGTCGCATCGCTTCGGTGCAACTTGATGGTGACGCGTCTAACGTTCGCATCGTTCGCTACCTCGCGCTCTGCGTCGTCTCGATCCTTTTTCTCCACTGATGCGTTCTCCACGCCGCCATCAAAGTCTGCAATAGCCTCACTGTCGCCTTCATCGCCATCGCCTTCATCGTCATCCGACAGGAAGACGCCTTCGCCGAACGAGCCCAGCAGCCGCGCAGCCTCTTCCTGTGCAGCCTCAAGCGTGAACGCAACGGGATCATCATCATCTTCCGCGTCGTCGTCGAGTGCGAGCGCGTCGACAGTCAGCGAAGATGCGTACTTAGAGTCAGACGTCAGTACAAACGGAGCTTCGTGTAGCGCACAGATACACACCAGTGTAGCGCACGCATACGCAAGCGCCAGTAGCAGCAGCAGCAGCGGAGGCACCCGCCGTCGCCACCTTCTGCGCATTTTCATTTTTGCGCTTTTCGAGTTTATGAGACCGCCTTTTTCAAATGCCAGTTGCCTCTTATAATAAATACCCTTTTAAATAGATTGAGCATATATTAAAGGGTATTCATTATCAAATGCACCTCAAAAATATCCACCAATAATAGACAGTTTTTAGCCCACTTTCCAGCGAATCAAGTCGCGCGAGTGCCGCGTTGAACACGTATGCTCGGTCGAGATTCAGTATTGAAAGCACGAAAGCGACAGATAAGGCAGATAGGCAGAAATGGGCTCGTGGCGGCGCTTCGACATCAACGCGAAGGGCGTGGAGGGCATCCAGGAGCGCACCATCGGCGGCGGCATCGTCACGCTGCTCAGCTGCCTCTGCGTTGCCTTCCTGCTCTGCTCCGAATTCTCCGTCTGGTGGACCGTCGATGTGGCTCACCGCATGCACGTGGACACGGACCCGGTGGGTGCGCAGGTTTGCTGCCTGCTGAGCTGGGCCGTCTTCTGTTTGGCTATGGATAATGCGCTACTGACTTGCTCTCTCTCTCTCTTGCGTCTGTATGTGTGCATGTGTGGGGACCGACAGCAAGACTTTCCGATCACAGCGACCGTGGACGTCACGTTCTTCCACGAGAAATGCAGCGGTCAGTGCTCTTGTTTACTTGTGATTGTTTTGCAGGACCACGTGCTCACATGACTTTGCTATTGTCCTCATCGCCGTTGCAGATGTGGCGATTGACGTAAGCGACTCCAAGGGCGTGAAGGACATCCTGATCAAGGAGGAGATCAAAGAGATCCCTTTTGGCGACGAAGGTTGCCGCCTCTTTGGCACGGTCACGTTCAAGAAAGTGGCGGGCGACATCATGTTCGCGCACGAGGGCTCGGTCAACATCTTCTCGTTCCACGAGTTCCTCAACTTCAATTCGTCGCACACCGTCAACTATCTCTACTTTGGCCCGAAGATCCCCAACATGGAGACGCCGCTCATCGACGTGACCAAGATCATCACCAACAATGGTACGCTTGTGTGGCGCTGGCGTATCTCGTACTTTATCATGTGCTGTTGATATGTTACCAGGTCCATTAACACTTTCTCTGAATGTCTTGCTATTTACAGTGGCGACCTACAAGTATTTCGTCAACATTGTGCCGACCAAGTACATTTACCTGAACGGCGACTCGGTCACGACCTTCCAGTACTCGGTCACCGAGCACGAAACCAAGGTAAGCGTCGCTTTTCAGACTCGCGTGGCCGCTCGAAGCAGGTAAACTGACCCATTTTTCTTCTCTCCTTGTAGTCGCGAGAAAACGGCCAGATCAACTTCCCGGGTGTGATCTTCTCGTATGAGTTCTCACCGATTGCGGTCGAGTACGTGGAGTCCAAGCCGTCGTTCTTGCATTTCCTCACGAGCACCAGCGCGATCGTCGGTGGCGTGTTTGCTGTCGCGCGAATGATCGACAGCGCCATCTACAGCGTGTCCAAGAAGGTGGATTAGACAATCAAGTGTGAGTTGTGCAGCGTGGCGTCCAAAGGATTCAGTGGAGAAGACAAGAGCAACAGCAGCAGCAGTATTCAATTGTGTAGAATTCAACAACAAACAACAACAACGTCCGAGACGCTGCGTTTTTGTTCTCAGTCTCCTACCATCGATCTGCTGCAATCCTTGTTTGGCTCTAACGTAGTTTACACTCACTCCTTCGTTCGTTTTTTACAGCATGCACAGGCTCTCTTTGCATCCGCTCTCTCTCTCTTGCTCAGACAATGCTGTCGACCGTCAAGTCCGTCGTCGTCTCGCTCGGTCGCTCGGCATCTTGCGCTACGTCCCCGACAAAGAGATCGTCCTTCAGCAGCGCAACGAGCACCATCGCCTCGTGGCTCGGGAGCTCGTCCACCACGACCGCGATGTCGCTCATGATCTCCTCGGCAATGTTGTGCTTCTGGGCTTTCGAGTCGAACTCGATCGAGTAGAACGCCGCCGCCGTCTTCTCGACCACGCGCACCACGGCGTCAAGTGAGAGCATGCCCATGGTGTACAGGCGGAAGCTCGCGCCGATGTATGTGCGGAACATGGTGATGCCGTGCTTGTCACACTCTCGCCAGCGGTACGATTTGGATTTAGAAAGCGGAGGTCGCTGTGGTTTGGTGGTGGTGGTCGTCGTCTGCGACTGTATCGGCTTTGGCAGCGTGTGGTTGCGGATCACATCGTGGATGAGCACGGCCGAGACGGCGTACAGCGAAGGGTTCTGCAGCAGTGCCTTGCCCAAGTCAATGTCGCCCTGGCCGTTGTCGCCCACGAAGATGAAGCGGTGCTCGGCAAAGATGCGCTTGAACCGTGTGAAGTTCTGTTGAAAGCAGACAAGACGAAGGGGTTAGTTAAATGTACTGACGATGTACACGTAGAGCAATTTCATGACGCCATCATACCTTGAGCTTGCCTGATGCAATCCGCCGAGACCCCATCACGTTCGAGAGTCTGCCCATTAGCACTACACATACCCAACATGCATTCATATGAGCCCGACCACAACAAAAAACCCTGTTGTCCAGGAAAAAGCGAACTTACAGGTGAAGTTCGTGAACCCGCAGGCGCGCAGCTCCCTCGTCGAGCGGTTGCGCAGCATCTCGGGACGCGCCGTGAGGAACGTGATGCGCTGGTCCTTGATGAGCTTGCTTGCGCGCCTGAGTTGGTTCTCCTCGTCGTCCGTGTCGTCCGTGTCGTCGCTCTGGCGCTCCAGGTCCTTGTCCGTCAGCGAGAGACGCTGCACCTCGTGGACGAACTGGTGGACGCCCGGGTACACCGTCAGCTCCGGGTACCGTGTGTCAAAGAGCACGGACAGCAGCGTGTCGTCAATGTCGCTGCGTGTCATCAAGAGATATTAGTATGGGGGCAATAAGAAATACTCATCCAGCACGAGACTCACCAGACGAGCTTGATCGGCGCCGTAAAGTTGCCCGCGCGCTTGATCTCGAACGCCTGCACCTCAAAGTGCTCGAGTATGGCGTCCCGCACGCGCGCCGAACGGATGCGGTAATACACGAGGCGAAAGATAGACACCTGGCGCTCCACCTCGTTCTTGAGAGCGAGGCAGTCGAGCCCCTCCTTCACGCAGAAGCACTGCTGGATGAACAGCGCGACGTCGTCAGTCGCCGCGAACTTCTGCAGCGACGTGACGATCGTCGCCAGTACCTTGGCGCTTAGCTCCTTCAGGTCAAGCTTCTTGCGGCAGAACTGCGTGAAGTGCTGCGCCTTGATCTCCGAGTTGAGCAGACGGTGCATGCCAATGACGTCGATGAACGCCTCGACCTCGCGCGGCGACGCGCACTCGGCCAGCTCCGCGATCGTGTCCGTGTACAGCGGCACTTTACCCGAGAAGCGAATACCTGCGGAGAGCAGTACCGAACGTACAGAGAACACCAGAGCGTTAAGCCATTTGACACCATCTCGCAGAGTACCACTATTTGCTATGATTTGCATCACATTGCACACATACGCGCTTTGCGTCCATTAGCCAGTAGCGCCTCTTTCTCGTCCCCGGACGCGGACAGCGGCGACAGGTGCAATCGCGGCATCTTGAACGTCGAGCGCAGCAGCCGCAGCGGGTCCAGTCCGTGGCAGAGCAGCACGACGCAGATCAGCGCGATGAACGCCACGAACACAAACAACAGCAGCAGCAGCTCCATCGCGAATCAATCGGCAAGCGAGCAAGGCGATTGCCACAGTCGTAAACTTCAGTCGCTGGTGTACTGAGAAGAAGAGCTGAGTGAATGTCGCTGTCACTGGTGAGGGCTCGGATGATAGGATAGGATAGGCGCTTGCCTGCAGGCTTTTGCTGGTGGCGGCTGCGAGAGAGAAAGCGAGCGAGAAAGCGAGCGGCGAAGAAGCTCTGCCTGCCTGCCGGCTGGTCAATGGGTAGCGCGAGAGAGAGCGCATGATGGGGTTTGGGAGATTCGTCTGAGTCTGAGTAGAACCTTTTTCGCCTGAGTCGAATTTGGGGTGTTTGAACAGGCATCTGAGTCTGAGTTGCGCCTTTCCCATCTGAGTCGAAAAGCGGGTTCTGCTTGGAAATACAGTATGGCAAATCTGCGACGTGTGACAGCAACCTCACCAAAATTGACAAGCAATGGAGGGACAAGTATGGCGACAACAAGTTGAGGAACAATAAATTTGCTTCAAGGACGCTGCCACTATCACTCGCGCCAACAGCGCCAGTATCGGTGCGACGTGGTGTTCCTTCTATACGATGTGATCGATTGGGTTGTTACTAGTGACTACGCTCAGCTTGCGCACCACCTGGCTCTTCGCACTCGTGTCGCGGCGCTCGTGGAAGCCCTCGAGCAGCACCATCGCGTCCTGATTCGTCGGCAGCTTGTCGATGATGAACGAGATGTCGGACATCATCTGCTTGGTCACGCTGCGCTTCTGCGCCTCCGACGCAAAGGTGGTCGACGAGAGGTCCGAGATCGCGGATCGGATGATGCGACCTACGGCTTCGATGCTGAGGATACCACGCGCGAACAGCTGGAACGCCGCGGTTACGTACGACTCGAAGACGCCGATTCCAAAATCCTCGCACTCGCTGAGTCGATGCGAGATGTCGATAGAGCTACTGTTGCTACTGCTGCTTGTACCACTGGTGTTGGTAGTTGTTTTACTCCTCTTGTTGGTCTCTTGGATCACGTCGTGGATGAGCACGGCAGCCATCGGATAGGCTTGTGAATCAGTCAGCAGCACTTTTGCAAGATCAATGTCGTTCTGCGCATTGTCACCGACAAAGACGAACTGGAACTCGGCAAAGAGGCGGACGAGGCACTTGATGCGCTGTAGTCAATAGTTTCATAGATCAAATCAAACAGACAAACGTGAGCAACTGTTGGCAGTGGTAGAACACTCGAAGAGATCTGACTGCACATGACAATACCTCAATCTTGCTGGACATGACCCACTTAGAGCCAAAGACATTCATCAAATTGCCTGTCAGCACTAAATGGAATCAACGAGATACACAGTGAAAATGATCAGCCACAACGCATCACCATCATCTGTACCATGCTTCCCTTGTCACTGTAGTACAATCAACAAACTAACCTGTGACGGGCGCGAAGCCACTCTGCCGCAACACGTCTCGGATTTGGTTCTTCAGTGCTTCAGGTCGGTCTGTGAGGAAACACTGGCGCTGGTGGATGCTTGCCATAAACTTGTCCCACTCGGACGTGGATCGGTTCTCCGCAGTTCTCTGGTACGAGGACAAGCGCAGCACCTCTGCTGTAAACTGTCGCACACCAGGGTAGATGGTGTATTCCGGAAAGCGCGAGTCGAATGCGGCGGCGTAGATCGTGTCGTCGATGTCTCTACGCACGCAGCAGCAGATCAGCATTAGACTCGCACGCTCTTTCACAAACCCCATGCTGCCTCTCGCACATGCGTACGTACGAGATGAGCTTGACTGGCGCGACGAAAGTGCCCGAGCCCTTCACTCTCTGAGCCTGCGTGTCGAAATGCGTCAAGATTTCCTCGCGCACCTTCTTGTTCTGGATGCTGCAGAACACGAGGTCGTAGAGTGACACGACCTGCTCGACCTCCATCTTGAGCGCCGTGCATGCCTTCGCCGGTTTGGCGCACAGACACTCCTGCACGAATTTCGCGACCTGCTGGTTCGATGCGTGCTTCTCTAATGCGCACACGATTCGCGCTAGGCTCTTGACTGTGAGCGACGAGAGCTGGTACCGATCACGACAGAGCTGGACAAAGTGCTGCGCTTTTGCAGTAGTGTCGAGCAACATATCTATGTCCAAAACCAGCAGCGCGCTCTCCAGCTCCTGCGAGCTCTTGCAATCTGCCAGTGCGCCAATCATTTTGGAGTACGACAGGTACGAATCTGGCAAAATGCACAAGCGAAAGCATCAGCAAGGTGTACGATGGATGGCATTTATGATGAAGAGGCAACCACACCTTGGTGGCTTGTGAGCAGTGACTCGCTCTCCGCTGTGTGGCAGTTCGCGTACTGGAAGCACGACACAGGGCACACCGACGGTGCGACGCGGATGAACTCCGGGCCGAGGTAGCAGCGCACATAGAACAGAGCCACCACAGCCACGATTAACGCCGCGAAGAGCCACATCATCATCCTGTGCAGCCAAACTGTATGCCGCAGACACAGAGCAGACAGAGCCGTAGGCTGATGCAAACACAGCAGCAAATCCGAGTGGATGCGGAATAAAAGGGGAGGGACCAAAGAGCTCACCAGCTCTTTCTCGTTTTTGCTTTTGGCGTGACTGACAACGCAGTTGACAAGCCTCGACTAAGCGTGACTGGCGGTGCGCAGCGAATAAGAAAAAAATGACCATTCGGTGTGCCTGCTTGCAGACGCATAAGGAGGCAGAGCGGACCATGCAGCTTCTGCCACCGCAGCCGACGCAGGAGAGAGAGCGCCATCGCATGGCCACTTCACTTTCCTGACTCTTCTAGCCTGTCCAATCGTGACACACGACACTAATCAGATCAGATCGGATTGGACTATTTCAGGTATCAGATATGAATCAGAAAAGCCAGCAAGAGCTCAGCGGGTCGGGTTTGTGTGTCATTCAAAAACCCATCGAAGTCTAAAACCCACCTCCATTCAGTGGTGTGGCAATGGTGTGGCAACGAACGCAATGCAATCAAAGTGAACACCATTCAAAGCCGCCAATTTGCCAACGACAGCAACAAGAATGGTGCGAGTGCTCGCGTCCGTCGTGCGCGTGCCGCTGACGCTGATGGTGCAGCAGCAGCAGCAGCGTCGCCAGCTCCCTGTGGCTACTCAGGTGCTCTTCACGCATGTCACTGGCAGCAGTGGCTCTGCGCGCCACTTCAGCTCCAGCGACGGCGGCAAGGACAAGATCCTGGACCAGGCGCGCAAGTGGCAGCGCCAGAAGCCCGAGGAGAAAGCGCGCAACGTGGTGTCGGTGCAGATCGACCGCTCGGCGCTCAAGCAGCCGGGCGCATACCCGGGCCGCATAGCCAGCGAGGAGATGCTCAGCAAGAAGTCCAAGGAGAATGACCTGGTGCAGGTGATCCGCACGATGATCGAAGTGAAAGGACCGCTCACAGTCTCCGAGTTCATGCAGCGCGTACGTGCTTTTTGTGCTCGGCTTTTCATGATACCACGGTCTCATAACACTAATAGACCGAGTTGCTGCTCTACAGGCACTGAGTCACCCGCAGCATGGATACTACATGAAGAAGGACGTGTTCGGCACGAAAGGCGACTTCACCACTGCGCCAGAGATTAGCCAGATGTTTGGCGAGTTGATTGGCATTTGGTGCGTCGCGACGTGGCAGCAGATGGGCATGCCGACCGCCATCAAGATCGTGGAGATGGGGCCGGGACGA
Organism: Globisporangium mamillatum; assembly: GCA_038050575.1. Taxonomy (NCBI): domain Eukaryota; phylum Oomycota; class Peronosporomycetes; order Pythiales; family Pythiaceae; genus Globisporangium; species Globisporangium mamillatum. Next base: position 82,958 of record JALBYZ010000005.1, read on the forward strand.
GGCAGCCTCATGAGCGACTTTCTGCGCGCCGCCAAGTCCTTCCCGCCATTCTACCAGGCGCTGGAGATCCACATGGTCGAGATTAGTCCAGGTACGGTTTTGTTTCTTTCACTGGTCGTACTCATTCATAGACCGCTACATGAGATTTTTACAATATATCTACTGTGTGGATACCTTTGTAGCTCTTCGAAAGATCCAGCAGGAGAACCTGAACTGCCAGCCAATCGGTGAGAAGGAGACCGCGGCGAACAAGATGCAGATCCCAGACGGACCGACGGTCCAGTGGCACCAGGACTTTGGCAACGTGCCTCACGGTCCAAGCCTCATGATCGCGCAGGTAAGCTCTACATCTTGTAAGCTTTTGTTCTTCTTGGTCACCACAAATGCTAACTCTGCGGTGCTATTTTTCACCCATTCCAGGAACTCTTTGATGCGCTGCCGGTGCACCAATTCGAGTACACGTCCAAGTAAGTATCACGAGACACAGGACTCCCTATCCTCTTTCTATCACAGTGCTAATGTAATCCTCGCTTCTATGAACGTTTCTGTCTTGGTCACATCAGGGGCTGGTGCGAGCGCCTCGTGGATGTGGACTATGAAGACGGCGAGGACCATTTCCGCTTCGTGCTCTCTCCAGGCCCAACCCCTGCGACGCGCGTATACATTGGTCGCCAAAAGGTGTTTGACCCAAATGCGATTCCGATCCAGGCGCCGTCTCCTACATCGGACCCAATGCTGATCGGCGGCACCGAGCGTGCGGACCACATCAAGCGCCTGGACATCCACGACGGCTCGAGCCCGATCACCACGGCAAATGCGCAGGTCGGCGACCGCATCGAGGTGTCACCCATGGGCATCGCGCTGGCGCAGGACATCGCCAAGCGCGTCTCGCAGTTTGGTGGCGGCGCACTGATCATCGACTACGGCCACGACCGCCCGTCGGAGCTCAGTCTGCGCGGCATCAAGAGCCACGAGTTCGTGAGCGTGCTGCGCGAGCCTGGCGACGTCGATCTCGTAAGTCGTGCTGTACACATTGATGATGATGATACCAACCAGACACTAACAAAAGATCTTCTTCGATGACAATATTCCACAGAGTATCGATGTGGACTTTGCGACGCTGCGCCGATACGCGACGTCGGAGGCGAACGTGCAGGGCTTTGGTCCGATCGGTCAAGGCGCGTTCCTCAAGAACATGGGCATCGAGCACCGACTGGCGGCACTTTTGCAGAACTGCGAGTCGGAGGAGGTGCAGGAGGAGCTCTTCTCCGCCTACGAGCGCCTGGTGGAGCCCGACCAGATGGGGTCGATCTTCAAGGCGATGGCGCTGACGCACACAGACATCGGCCAGCCTGTGGGCTTCGAAGACGCACCGCAAGCCACTCAGGAAGAAGAACAGTAAATAGACCACGCAGCTTTGCTCCATTTCGTTCATGATGTTCAAATGGGAAGGATTGACAACTAAGACAGAAACACTTCAGTCTATCCATTCACTTTGCCAGAAGCATGCATCGAGCACAGCAAAGACCACATGAGACAAATAGAAAAGAAATCAAAACTCGTGTCCATTGTTACTGGTCTGTTTTGTGTTGTTGTGGATTGCACCGAACAAGAACTTGTAATTTATAGTTTACGAATCACAAAGTAAATCTACTGGCGTCTCAAGTAGGCAGCCAGTGGACCGTGGTTCGGCATGTACTTCTCGTGGTTGCCGTCAAGGGCGAGCGAGCCGTCCGCGCGCATGGCGGCGTACACCTCACGCTCGTACTTGGTGAAACCCCACTTCTTGGAGCCCAACACCTTCTGGCGACCTGGGAATTTGAACTTGGCACGACGAAGAGCCTCGACGACCGCTGGGCCGAACTGGTCCTTGGAGCGCACCGAGATAATTGGCTGGCCAATCGCCACACGGGCGGCAACACCCGCTGGCTTACCGTAAGCGTGACGCATACCGGTCTGCAGTCTATCGGCACCGGCGCACGAAAGCATCTTGTTGATACGCAGCACCTGGAATGGGTGGCAACGGATGCGCATGTGGAAGTTGTCCTTGCCGGCGTGCTTGGTCAGGTATCTGTTCGCGGCAATACGGGCGGCTTCGAGGGCTTCCGACGAAAGCTGCTCCTTCTCGTCCGACACCAAGTGGGCAACGAATGGGAAGGTGTCGACCGACGCCTTCTTGTTGCCGACATCGTAGATGCGGATCTTCGGGTCTGGCACACCACGGCAGAAACGCGACTTGATGAACGGCTTCTTGTTCTGGAAACGGTAACACTTAGCTGGACGGCGACCCATGATGAACGATTCTTGTCAAATTGTGCAATGAGCGCTCGTGAGGCGCGCGTGTGGAGAGCTGCTCGCCAGTCATGGCCGCAAGGAATGAGCACGACAGGGACGAGGTTTTTCACGGCTTGTTCGAAGGTTTTTAGGTGTCAGCAGTTTTTACGACGGTTCTCACGACTTTTTACAAAATGTAAGTGATGGTTGATTACGGCATCATTGAGGTTTATAGGAACACTATAGGAGTGATATGATTGGCCAGATCCAGTTTTCTGATATAGATTGCGCATTTCTAGGATGGACCTAGGAAGCGTCCAGTTTATGAGCAATATCAGGTTGCTAAAACATTGCCACGTTGGAGCTCATCTTGTCGGTGATTGGACAGAGTTTTATAAACTCATTTTTGTGCAATTATGCAGTTCGAAAGACTTGGTCTGCCAGACAGTTGGGTCAAGAATCCGAGCCAAACGCGCACAAATCGCTCGGACATTTGGGTCAAATGGCTCCAGCCACTTGACCTAAATGGTGAGATGGGTTAAACCTTTGGTTCCTGAAGCTTTCAGCTTGAACGCAATCTTCGAGATGGGAGGATCAAACCGGAGTTGAGACAGACAAGAGGGAACAATCAATGGCGCAAGTGGCAGCATTTGCGCTTCAACGTGAGCTGCCCTATCTCGTTCGTATTCATGCACGCTGAACTAACTGATGATGATGCAAAGGAAACTCGATTTCTGTTCGCTTTATCGAGGGTTCTCTACCAACCGACATCGCTGCCCTTGCTCTAAAATCCCCAGGTTGTTTGCCTGGTGGGCTTCTATGACTCGGTGGTGGTTGGCTGGCTGCGACTTGGAAGAGAGGAGAGAGAGAGAGGAAGGAAGTTGCTGGATAATGCGTTGCTTTCACCGCTTGACCCGAGAGTCGGAGCGGGAGCGATCGCGGCCTCGCGCAAGGAACCAAGAGGCAGAACGAGAGAGCCTTGGCCCTCAGTGCTGCTACTCCATCCTCTTCACTGTGCTGCAGACCGCTTTCACCACAAACAACGAAGCACCGTAGTGTGGCGTCGTCATTCAACGACGTCCAATCTATCGTTCTGCCTGTAAAGAGATAAAATCAAGACACACAACATCAAATGACAGTAAATAAGAAAGTAAACCCGCGTGCACTTATCCATCGTGATGGAATATTGCTCGACGATCGAAAAATGACAACCGCCCCGGAACGCTCAGCTTGTTCTGACGCCACGCACTCTATTCTACTGTCCTCAACCAATGCCAGCTCAAGACCCACTCGAGACGCCGTACGTAGACGACGTCACATTCGTGTGGGGCTTGGACTCCGATGAGCGCCGGAAGAGCCACTCTGCTTGTTGGTCCGAGAGTGCTGCGGGGCTGAGCATCTAGTACAAATGAAAGTCACAGAGGTTCGTCCAGTACAAGCTCGTTCCTGACAGTCAACATGCGCTCCGTAGCAGCGGGTAGTGTGTGGCAACGACACCAACAGCGCTCAATCCTAGCGACGAGAGTTGCTTAGAATAGTACTATTAACTAGCGTTGGTCGTCAACCAACCGACTGAGTCACTTCAACGACCATCACTCTTGCATGTCACTTCTTCTCAGAAATGCACCTGAATGTTTATCAACTATCAACTGGCGAACGAGGAGCCCAACTGTGCGAGCTCTGCGGTTGCGCCTTCGCCCTCCTGCTGCTCATAATTTTTTAGGCGACCGGCGCGCACGTTGGCTTGGGAGCCTGTGGCGCCGGGAGGGCGGTGGTGTCTCCGCAGAGCGCGAGTGGCGCTCTGCCTCAAACCGTTAAGAGCGGCGCTCTTGGCGATCAAGCGATTCTAGCTCAGGGTCCGACCAGTGTCATGGACAGGACTTGTGAGCAGGTTGACCTGTTGTCGATCGTATTGTATGCGCCTGCCGACTGCGGCGACGCGAAAGCAGCCGATAGTAGTGTAGTTGTTGCGGCGAGGGCGACGACGCTCTTGCCAACTCGAGTCGTTGTTTGTATGGTTCTGATGCGGAGTGCGCATCAGGAGACCGAAATCAACGGACAGCATCCCCCTATCTCACAGATTGTCAGCGTAGATCATGTAAGTTTAGGTGATGCCATTCTACTACGATATTGTATATTTGCGCAGTATAATTTATGCAACCTTGCGCAACATGGTTAGTGCGATGAGGGCGATTTTCGTTGGATCACTCGGGAGCAACGCGGCGGCTATCGTTTACACTGAGATAGAGAACAACAGCGTCCGCCACCGTTCATGCAACAGATCCAGTGAGCAACGCGTTGAAGAGATACTTTGAATGTCCACACACATTTACATTGCGATCATCATGGCCGGAGTTTTGTTCCGCTACCCCTACCACCACTCCAGTCTGTTCTGGAAAGCTGGTGTGTTTGTTGCGTGAAGATCGCCTCTGTGACTGCATTGTGCATGCATGTGTTACCAAAGCGACGACAGCAACGCACAGCATTCCTCCGGAGGAATTCCCGGGGTTTCCGTGCGATTGAGAATAACATTAGTGCGTTAGACTTGAAACACAAGAGCTGTCTGGTTACATCAAATGCAGTGGTGCATATCCATTATTTTGTGTTACATGTTGTTGGCCATTGGTTGTTTGCGCTGTTGTGGGTGGAGTGTCGACTCAGAGAGAGCAGCACGTAGCTCTCTGTCTGGTCTCCGCTTCGCATTCTCTTTGTTTGTTGGTTGATAATTTATAGTAGTTTACTTTGGCTGGTGGACACGGCCGAGGCGCGTGGGCTTCTGGCGGCGGGCCTCAAACGTGCGCTTGGGAGCTTGCTTGTGGCGATACAAGTCCTTCTTCTTGGTCACGCGGTCCTTGACGTCTTCATCTGTCACGTCACGTTCGTGGAACTCCTCGTGATGGACGCGTTCTATATACCATACAGACAAACAGAGAGCGCACCAGTCAGCTCGCAATCACACTGGAAATAGGTACACAGACTTTCAAGACGGCGACGTACGATTCTCGAGGAACCTAACCGTCTCGCGCAGGTGGACGGCGTTCTCCACATCGCTGATGAGCGCATTAATGCGCTCCATCTCTTCGAGGTGGTGACGCTCGCTCGCAGGCAGTGCCCACGTGCCGAAGCTATAAATACCCCACACGTAAAGCCAAACAAGCAGAGAGGTGAGCGTCGGGTCGGGTCGGTGTCATCAATGAACTAGAGATGGCTACAGAGTAGTGTCGCGTCATGGCTTTCTTACCTGTCAGCGTGCTCGAACTCCTGCAGCAGTACGAAGCCGCGGTCACCCGGCTCGGACGCGACCGGCAGGTTGTAGTGGAAGCGGTTGTTCGCGGGACTCCAGCGCAGGCGCGGGATCGAGTCCATCATCTCGGCGTTCACGTTGATGGACATTGTGGACATCATGGTCGTCATCGTCGAGAGACTGACTCACTGGGCTTGGAGAGCGTTGGCGGAGCTTGAAGGTGAAGTGCTTGGGCTTTGCTTGGTCAAATGGGGAATGAGCTCGAAGGAGCGACCGATCGGTAGGCAGCAACGCGGCGCATTTGCACTCACACCCAGCAGCAAGCTCAGAGCTGAGTTGAGGTTTTGCATTTCCCTGCTCCACCTTTTCCGCAAAGACAAGAACAAGAAGCACGCAAAAAAACAGCTGCAGGCAATTAGTAACATATTTCAAAGGTATATATAATTATACAGTATTTTAGAGGCTTGTCTTGATAACAATATGATAAATTATAGCAGGTTATCAAAAACAACAACGTTGAAGTGGTGGGTTGAAGTGCGGGGACAGAAACGGCAGCCAATCCGCGTGCGCAGGCGGGAAAATGCTGCGCACTGATTGGCTGCAGCTTTAAAGCCCAGATCTTGGCGACGAAGAATTGCGGCTGCGTGCGTGCATGCAGCTCCGCTTAGGTCCGAGCACTTTTCGAGGCATTTCAAAAGCATTTTTCACGCGAGAGGAATAAATAGCTGTGGCATGAAGGTGGTGACAAGGTAATGGTCAGTACGAATGCAGCCTCGAGCTACAAGTCTCGTTATGTGCTACCTATTGGATCGGCAAATTTCCTTCGTTCGGTAGCTCAGATTTTATATCGATTTCAGGTCTCTTCTCTGGTTCACTTCTCCGACCGCGAGTCGACTAGGTACTGATATAAGAATTGAAGCCTCATTCAGTCGTCCCTGACGGAGTAGCACACCACGCACAGCCAGGGAGACGACTGATGATTTCATCCTGAACGTTGTCAAGTCCATGCCAAAGCAACGACCTCAACATATTTTTGCTACGCGCTGTTCACTTCTGTACTATGGTCGGTAAGACGACGTTGCAATGCTGCAGCTTCAGTGGCGCTTGCGTGACGGGATGTGTGCGCGGAGTGCTATTATTTGATGGAGTAGCAGAGGTTTGAACGAGTGGTGGCTTGGCATGGGATGGCGAAGGGAACGCGTGGTTGGATGGAAATCGTCCCAGCGATGGGACGGAGTGGGACGACACTAGCAGCTGCGGCTTTGTGGACACTTGGTGCCAGGATGCGGTTGTACCAGCTCCAGCAGCAACGCGTGGTTTGCTCTGTTGTGGTTGTGTTGACACTGTTCTTGAAGTAAGCTGAGGGCCAAGCGAGCAGCTTGAAGAGCTTGAGAGCGACATTGTCTGGGATTGTGGGTATTGCGGTGTTGTCAGACGTAGAGTGCTGTCAGAGCTAAGGGAGATTCTCGGCTCAGGGATACTTCTTTGGTCCCCATCTTGAGAAGGCACTGCAGTCATGAAGCACAGTACATCATGGTTTGTTCTCAGCGTCCCTTCCTCAAGTGAAGGCGATTGCTTTGTGCTCTGACGCGGCTCTATCCGCAGCACGCTCTCCATCTCGCGCTGAAGAACCGCCCACTCGCTCTCAGTTTCGATTGGATCTGCTTGCACTGGTGAAGTTGGTTCTCGACTCCTAGGCGCTTTCACATCCGTGAGCAGATTTCCCGTGCTTGCTGGATTTCTCATGCTTTGCGGTCGTGATGCTGAAGGCGTTGCAGCTGCCAACGCCACGAATGGTGCTTGCTTGATTGGACTCCAGAGTCCCGCAGGCAATTGACCCAGCTCGCGGAAGCTCTTGATCGCGCAAAAGTTCTGTGCAGACACAAACTGCGGTGGTGCGAGCACAAAGTTCGAGTCGACAGTGTCGTTGGAGCAAAAGAGAGCAACTGGCTGCGCTATTTGGTCGGAAGTACGTTGAGGTTGCTGGTTGTCCGACGCAACTCTCTCCATCTCTTGCAGATCCTCATTGGTGACGAAATGGTTGGGGAATCCCTGGCTTCTAGCTGCCCCATGGCGGTGGAACCCTTCGCTATCACGATGGAGCTTCCCTAGTTTGCCTGCAACAAGCGGAGACGACCTCGGATTCTTCTCAAACAGTTGCTGACTGAGGTCGCTGTCCGCAAATCTCCACATACTGCTGGAGACTCTGGACAACTGGTTCACGTGGATGGTGAACGACGACGAGCTCTCCGTTGACGAAAACGCAACCACGTGCGATCCGTCCTCCGAGATTTGCCGGATCTTGAGAAACTGCTTCGGCTTGACCTCCAGCCATTCTCCAGGTCGTGGTTTTCGCTTCACACTCTGTTGGCTGCTGCTGGTATCCGAATAGCCAGAATATCCCGAGTCCAACGCCGAGGTTGATAATGAGGCTTTTATGGCACTGGCGGCTTGATTCCACGGACGAGCGTAGTCTCTCTCAAGGCTTTTTGTTTTCCAGGGGAGTCGATCTGTCCTCTCTCGCCGAATATCTGTGATGCGAATAGCAGCCGCAGCAGTGCTACCACTGATCCACGGCCCCATTAAAGCTACTGACTCCTCTCCATCTAATCTTGACGAGTTGCTTTCATTGTAGTTGGCCACCATCTTGGAGATCTGCACGAGAGGCAGCAGCTCAGCGATAGACTTCGTCGCTGACGCATCCTTCCCGCTCCTTCGCTCACTGCGAAGCTCCAGCATGCCGTCAGGAAAAGACGCTGCTCTGGACAAGAGCGTCGCTACAAAGTGGCACCGTGTTGCAAAACTCAGCTCGGTTCTCTCTGAGAAATGGCGCGTATCCTTGTCAAAGCCCAGCAGCGTGGTGAAGAGAGGCGGCATGCTCGTCCACAGCCTGCTTTCGGACTCTAACTCAGTCGACAAAGCCCGATGTTGGAGCAACTCTTGCCGTGTGTTTGACTCCTCTTCGAGCGCTTGGTGCCGCATGACGCAAAGTATTGCGGACAAAGCGTACGGCGGTAGCGACGCCAGCTCCTCCGCGGCGTTCGCTGGCATAGCGTCACACCCAAGAAGCTGGATCGTAAGCGCCTCAACGAGTAGTGCTCTGGCAAATCCGAACTCCAGGTACGCGGCCAAGGTAGCTGCGATCTCAAGTCTCGTCTGTCGAGAGAGCGCGAGTAGGAGCTCCTGTAGATAGATCCGTGACATCGCTCGTGCATTTGGAGAAAACTTGGACGGTGCAAACTTGCAATACCGGTTGTGCACCGCGCACTCTTCGTTGTGAAGAGCCACGATCGTGAGTAGTCGATTTCGATCACTGAGCTCCACATTGCGTGTTCGGTGGATGTCGATGTGCTCGATAAGTCTCGACGCGTTCTCGTTCTGCTCGTGCAATCCGTGATCGCCGCTGTTGTCTTCAGAGACGATCCCGCCCCAGAGATCTGCAGCCGACCCAAACTTCCCATAGATGCCATGGCCGCTCTCACTGCTGCTGGCACTTGCATTTGCGAGCAGGTACTGTACAAAGTCGTCTTGTTCGTCAATCGCTCGTTCGCGCTCGGCAGTCGAAACGTAGTGTCCGTCCAAGATCCACACATTCGGCAGCAGCGCAATGATCTTCATGCGGTACTCCACCACACCACTGGTGCCTTGGATTAATGCAGGATTGCCCTGCAGGCGAAGCTCCATGATGTGTACATCTCGCAGGCACACAAGGTCTTCAAAGTGCAACTGGTTGCGCTCGAGATACAGGAACCCAAGCGCTGCAAAGGGCGCGAGTGGCATCAGCAGATTCTTATGATGCTGCATCTGCTGCTGCTTGTGGAGCCCATGATGCAGCAGGTTGCCGCTGAGGTCGACGCGCCAAAGTTTGCGCAGCACCAGCACGCCTTCAATGTCCCAGAGTCGGTTGTCGTCGGCGTAGAGCGAGCGCAGCGCGTGGCGACAGACCTCCAAGTGGCGGACACACTCGATGCCGGCGCTGGAGAGGTGCAGCGCCTGCAGGTCGCGCAGAGGCGCCTTGGCGCGGGCGCGGATGAGCGCAGCGTCGGGCAGCCTCATCAGATCAGAGCAAGGCCAGCAGCGCTCATCACACAGCGCAACACAATGCGGCAACGCGTGTGTAAGCGTATGGACGTCAAGGAATCTGCAATTGTTGCTGTGCTTGTATAGGCGTCACTTGGGTGAGTGACCCACGAATAGATTTGACGAGATAAGCTTTCAATAGTAGCCTCTTTGCTATTTTGGGCTACTTTTATTTTGGATCAAACAGTTATTGGCAGTATCTGATTTATCGAGTGAAGTTGAAGTTGTCCATGACCTGACCGGGTCGAGGTAGAATGGAGGACGCCAGGCGATGGGGCTTCTTTAGCGCTGTATCACTACGTACGAGCACAATAGATGCAGGGCCAAGCGTCAGTACCTCTGTAGACTCCAATACAGCCGTGCAAATGCGGCAAAACTCACCCTGGAAGAGCTGTGCGAGGGCGGATCTCCAAATTCGAGGTCGCTATACGCTCCAGGTCACACAACGTGGCGTCAACAAAGCCCACCACTTTCTTGGACTTGACCAGGTCAACTGCTATCGGTCGCTGGCTGCTGATATTCTTGGTGAGACTCGCGCTCCACATCTCGTCGTAGTTGACTGGCGCCTCCGCTCGCGCAGATCCAGGTGCGAGATCTGGCGCCAGAGAAGGTTGACTCTGCGTTCGAGGGATGGGGTGCCAGGACGGCCTCGCCGAGGTTGGAGCTGACTGCGTGCGCTGCTCTTCCATCCTGTGCGAAGATTGGTCTCGACCACTCAGTGCTGACGCTGACTATATGACACGCATGGAAATGATATCGACTGAGGTACCTTCTTTGAGCTTCTCGCTCAGTCATTTCCAGACACCGCGCCTTCCACTTGCTGCATCGTTTCTAAGCCAAAGTTTACAAGAAGACCTCAGTTCATGACACATATTCGATGCCTTGACAGCCCAGCTCACCTGCCCAGACTCGTACAGCTTGAGCAGATGCATGTTCTCCTGGCGCAGCTCCTCGACGATTTTGTTCGTCTGGTCTTTCCACTCCTGCTCCTCTCTGACGACCCCGTCCTTGAGCTTCTCGATCGTCCGCGAGGCGACGAGCTGGGCTTTTTTCATTGACGATACCTCCTGCAGGCGTAAGTGGCTCTCTTGCTCGAGGATCTCGTTCTCGGCTTTCTGTTTCAAGTGAAGCAAGTTCACAGATCTCAATTTAAAAGATCAGCTGTAAGATAATAAACAACGGATGTGCAGACAAGCTCACCATTTTCTGGTAGTGCTTCGCCTGCTGACTGAAGCGCTGCATGAGGTTGTCAACACCAATGCTCTGGAGTTGAAGCTCGTCTTTCAGCTTCGCGTTCGCGACCAGAGCATTCTGCACTCGTGCCACACAAATGTTAACTTCAGCTCACTAACCATTACACAACGCAACAAATGCATACCTTGCTCTCCTCAGACATGGCGTTGAACGCTTTCTTAAGGTAATCTGCATCCAGCTCTTGCAGCGATTTTCTAAAGGTCTGGTATACAAGGCAGTAAGTGTCTAGTCTCATCTCCAAAAGCACTTCCATTCGGTAGCCAAGCACAACATACGCACCTTTTCGAGAGCCATCTTGTGGTTGAACATGTCGAGGCGTACTTTGTGGATCTCCTCCGCGTGGTTCTTGTTCTCCTGCTCGAGCTGCAGCATGAGTCTGTCCACGCGGTCTCGCAGCGCCACGTTCGTGCTTTCCACGACGTCGTACGCCTCGACGTGGAGCTCGAGCTCGCTCACTTTCCGGTTGAGCACCTCGATCTCGTGGTCCGCCTGCAGCTTCTGGGTCAGATGCTCGTCTTCGAGCATGCGGATCGTTATCTGATGCTTCTCGACCTCGCGCTGCAACATCGCCTCCATGGAGTTGATCTGCTCCTGCTTGCTTTTGTTGTCGCGCGTCATGCGCTCGATGATCTTAGCTTCTTCGCGCAGCTGCGCCTCAGCCTCTTCCACACGCTTGCGCAGCTCATCCGTATTTCAATCAACAACAGCAGCAGCAACAGAAGCACGATGAACCAGTCAAGGAGACTACGCAACGGACTCATAACGTACAAGCGAGGTACAAATGATGCAAAGAGGAAAAAAGAAAAAAAGGATATTCATTCGTGGCGATGGACGCATCCTTGTCAGCCGGCGGCTCCTTGCTCTTTGAGTTCCTGTCAGGTAGGCAGGCATGCAGGACACAGAGAGACCGACCATACGTGAGCGTGCACAGCTCGTTTATTCATATACGCACTCACATACAAGATCACTCGTAGAGCAAACGCACTTCTTGGGTCCCATTAGCCCCGAAATCTCGCCGTTCTCAGCGTGCTCTCCATCGTCTTGATGGGCCCACCACACCACTTCAACACCATCCCAAAAAAAAGGCGAGCTGCCCAAAATAAACCCTTTGCCAGCCATTGCCAAAACAAGGTGAGCTGAATTCTAAAAAGCGGTGGCATCCAAAACTGACTTGTTTCTGACTTGATTGACCGACCGTTTCAACTGGACGACATCTTGTCAAGGCGACATTCACTCTTGTCTTGGTGTTTTAGTCGCTTTCTCAGCTACCTCCGGAATCTGAGCATTTGACCCGTGAAATTGTGAGCCTTTCTGCTGAGATACTATACAATCTTCCATTGGCTGTGTGTTTTGGTTCGCTGTGGGAATGCTAGAGATCAATTTAGCGATAGGTCGAGATGGCACCTCGCACACCGCGTGCAGACAGATGCTGGGAGCGAAAGCGGCGCACGTTGAAGCGCGGCTCACCTCACGCGCGACTGGATCTCTACAGCAGATACTAAAGAGCCCCCTGAGAGATTTGATTGCACGTACACTCACTCGCTTACCCGCCAATTACAATTAGTAAATCGGCGCTGATTGTTGTACCATGCTGTCGATCTATATCTTGATGCTATTATCGCGCGATCTGGCGAATTAATCGCCGTCACCCTATACGATGGCATGATTGGGCACGTGGTCTCCTCTCAAAGCGATGGCGACTGCGAATAAACCCTGTACAGATGTGAACTGTAGCGTAACAGCACGATGCGATGAGCGACTGCTGGGCGTCCTTTACCAAAGTCCACAGGCACCAACTTTCCGGACTGGATGAAAAGTTCGAATTAGTGCAGCAGTTTTTCCTGCCTGGGCTGCTCTTCATTCTTCCATTCTTCCTGGCTGGTGGGAGTTGACAACGACAACCGGCAGGGAGAAGCGTGCGGGCATGCGGACGGACGTTCGGAAACCAGCTGTTCAAGGAACGCGCGCCGTCCGAAAATGCCACCGTTCCGCGCCGTGCATCCATCCAGCTGGTGGCTTCAACGTGTGGTCCTTTACAAACCGTCGCTCTCTTTCGCGCTGTAGAACCATGTGCTTACCACAGGCTCGATCGACTCGCACCACAGTAAACACGCATTCCACCCCCGTTTATTTTTGGAAACACAATTAGAGTGAAGACCCAGATTTTGGCTCATTTTCGTTAGGTAAAGTCAGCAATATAGCCTCTATATATTACGTAGCGCCTCCAGCCCGTTAGTAGAGGTAGGAAGGAGAAAGCCGGAACATTCGGCAAAGGCAGGTAGAAAGCCATCTGGTTTCCTCTGCATGGTCGGCTCGCGAGTGAGTTCAGGGCGGAAAGGATCGACACCTCCACATGAGTGGGTGGAAGGAAGCAAGCAAATGAAGAAGGAGAAGGGAAGACGGGCAGTCAGGCGCGCTGGTCAACCGGCCGCTTGCCCGCCCGCCGCCGCTCACGATACATTACAATCCATTTTCCAGTCTTCCGAGCAGTCGGCGGCAATCCTCCATCCCCAGACCAAAAGACTTCCGCGTCTTTTAGCTCATTCACCTTTCCGCCGCGCCATCCGCAGGAGACCTGGACGAATCGACATCAACCACCATACCAGATCAGCTCTAGACACTCACCACTACCACCCTCACTCAGCATGATCGGTCCATCGAAACTCGCGGTCTTCCTCTTCGCCGTCTCGGCCACGTGCGTCTCAGCTGGCAACTACGGCGGCGGTGACAGCAAGACGTCCGGCATATCGTTCAACAACGCCGACTTCCAGCAGAACGACAACATGGTCGTCAAGCCAGCCGACCCAGTGATCGCCACCAGTACCAACGGCTACGGCAAGCCCTCGAGCTCGCCAGTCTCGGGAAGCAGCACGTCGCTCACCATGGCGCCTCAGTCGCCAGTCCAGCGACCAGAGACCAAGGCTCCTTGCGCGAGCCCAACGCCGACCATGCCAACCACTGCGACTGGAGGTAAGGTGCCTGCTCCAACCACAGCTGCTCCAAAGCAAACCCCAGCTACGACCACGGCTGCTCCAAAGCAGACCCCAGCTGCGACCACGGCTGCTCCAAAGCAGACCCCAGCTGCGACCACAGTGAAGCCAGCAACCACTCCAGCGTCTACGCCTGCTTCTACCACCGCGAAACCAGCCACTGGTAGCAGTGCTCCAGTCGCCACTCCAGCCTCTACGAAGCCTGCGGCGGCTGTGACGACGGCTCCACCTGCCTCATCAACATCCACGAACAGCACCCCAGCACCAACTCCTGCTGCCACCTCAGCGAAGCCAGCCACTGGTAGCAGTGCTCCAGTCGCCACTCCAGCCTCTACGAAGCCTGCAGCGGCTGTGACGACGGCTCCACCTGCCTCATCAACATCCACGAACAGCACCCCAGCACCAACTCCTGCTGCCACCTCAGCGAAGCCAGCCACTGGTAGCAGTGCTCCAGTCGCCACTCCAGCCTCTACGAAGCCTGCAGCGGCTGCGACGACGGCTCCACCTGCCTCGTCGACTGGCACCTCGACTGGTTCAGCTCCAGGTCCAGCGCCTGCTGCGACCCCGGCCAAGACCACTCCAGCTGGAAAGATGGCTCCAGTGGTCACTCCTCCAGCCGCCTCCACTGGTGTGTCGGGTTCCACTCCAGCTCCAGCTTACGATGATGGCGATGACGACGATGATGATGACGAGACACCGAGTGGAGCGGCCGTCCCAGTTGCCACTCCAGCTTCTACCACCCCAGGCAGCAAGCCATCGCCTTGCCCATCGCTCCCACAGCCTGGCAGCAAGCCATCACCTTGCCCTTCGCTCCCACAACCAGGCAGCAAGCCTTCCCCATGTCCTTCGTTGCCTCAGCCTGGCAGCAAGCCTTCCCCATGTCCTTCGCTCCCACAGCCAAACCTTGGCAGCGCCAGTGGCCCAGCTCCAACTCCAGCCAGCTCCGTGACCAAGTCGGCAACGTCGGATGAAGATGCTGCCAACACGAAGCAACAGGTGCTGGAAGCCAACACCAAGAGCGCCGCCACGCGCGTCGTGCCAGCTCTGGCGGCTGTGGCTGCCTCCGTGGTGTACTTGCTCCTCTAAGCTAAGCGAGAGAGAGAGAGAGAGAACCACGCCAGTGTGTGATCGTGAAGATATGTGTGTGCCCTATTCTCTGTCTCTCCAGCACAGACATGAGAATGAGCTTTCAATGAACCGTCGTGCAGTTGAGTATGTGTGTGCGTGCATTATATTATAGTAGTTCTTGGTTCCTTCATGCGGTAATGATGACGATAAGAGAATACATACGTAATTTGTTTATAGAGTACACACACCATACTTTGGCCACCTTCGCCCGCTTTTGTCTTCCTCAAAGGCGCTGCCATTGAGAGAGCGCCGCCTTTACCAATGTAGGAGGATTAGTCTTGGTAAAGTTGGCTGCTGGACTTCTTAGATCGACGCTTCTACAGTCTGTTGGTTGCTTGGGGCATTCGGTTAAGCAGAGAATGGAGCACTTGGAGATAAACCATGGCTGCAAATGCAAAGTGTTGGGCTGACGAAACGAAGAGATCAGTCAACCCCACCTCTTTGCATGCCAACCGTGTTGGGTGTGGCTCTTGCGAGCCACTTCTTTTGCTTACATGTGTGTGAATCACATGGTGGAGTTGAGTACGCTTCTGTGGAATGCGTTTAGCGAGCAATTTTGCTATCTAATTGATGAGAAACAAGAGTCCTAGCGATCCAGCGAGGTGCGAGTGAATTCGGCGAGACGCAGTAGAAGACTTGAAAGGAGCATGAGCCGCAGAGCGTTGTACAAGAGTTCCAGGACTGAAAGTGGATTTCAGTCCAATTCATTTTTTGACGAATTGGCCTCAAGTTGGAGCCGCTGAAGATCAGAAGCTGGAGAAGCAGAGAAACTGGAGAAGCTGGAGACAACTGCTTTGATTGGCTCCCTTGCTGACCTACAAATGATTTGATTGGTTTTCGAAGTCTCAGAAGAGGGTGTTTATATGTCGCCGACTCAGACTCAGACACACTTTTATTTTACTTGCTCGTCAGTCAATCCTCAATTGACAGGCAGCAAGCAGACTCACACACAGGCAGGCAGGCTCGAATGGCGACGGCAGCGACTCCACCGGCGGCGTACAAGCGGCGCGAGAAGCGCTGGAAGTCCATGAGCGAAGCCCAAGTGCTCGCCGACCCGGAGCTGCTGGACGTGCTCAATTTGTCGCCCGAGCAGCAGAAGCGCGTGCGCACCGTGGGCATGTGGCGGTGGACTCCGGAGAGCGAGCCACGTCCGATCCTGGCGTTCGACGGCTTTGGCGACCAGCACGAGGATTTCTTCGTCATCCCGAACGCGATCGACCCGCAGATGCAGCTCGCGATCGCGCACGCCTGTCTGTATGTGCGTACATGTATACACAGACGTGCTGCAATGTGCTGCCAGTAGTGCAAGGATCCTAACGATTCTGTATTGCTTATGTGTCATTGCACAGGACTGAGTATGCAGAGGCGCCGCACGTGACCAACATGCACTTGCAGAACGATCAGGTCGCCGATATCTGGAAGAAAGCGTGTGCGAGCCACCCGCAAGACCCGAGCAAGGCGCCACCACTCTCGAAGCTGCACTGGGCGGCGTGCGGCTACCACTACGAGTGGACCGCGCGCAAGTACTACAAAGAAAATTTCTCGCCCGTGCCGAAGCTGCTCGAAAAGATTGCCGTGCAGTGCGCACGCGCGTGCAGCATGAGCATCGCCGCTGAGGCTGTGATCGTCAACTTTTACAAGAAGAACTCGACCATGGGCGGCCACCAGGACGACGTCGAATACACGATGGATCACCCGGTGATCTCACTCTCGCTCGGCAGTAACTCTGTGTTCCTCAAAGGCGGGCTCACGAAGGACGATGAGCCACTCGAAGTAATGTTGCGCAGCGGCGACCTCGCGGTGCTCGGTGGGAGGTCGCGTCTGAGCTACCACGGCGTCGCGAAGGTACTCCCGACCGGCTGCTTCGAGATCCCAGAGGCGCAGTGGGACGCGCTGGTCGAGGGGAAAACCAGCGAAGAGACTGAGGACCTGGCGGCTGTGCGCAAATATCTGGGAACGCAACGGATCAATATTAACGTCCGACAGGTGTACCCGCTGATAGCAGCGGAGAGGCAGAAGCGCAAAGGCGAGGAGGTGCTAGGTACAGAGGAAGCAGGAGAGGAAGGAGAGACAGAGGGATCGCAAGAGAAGAAGACCAAGCAATAGAAACGAAGCTACTCTTGTGCATTCATGTGGCACGGTGGCTTTGGATTGTTACAGCGAGCGGGTGGGAATGCGCGCTGTTGCTTGTCGAAAGGATGTGTGTGTGGCCTTCCAGCAGCAGTTTGGTGCTTCATAAGAGTGTTTCCGAGCCATATTTGCGCTTTTTAGATTATTAGCAGGGTTGACTCAACCACCATAAACCTCTAAAATCGCTATTTCTTTTTAGAGGTATTGATGTGGTCCACACTCATCTTCACTTTTTCTTTTTTGAAAATCTGCGGTGACCCCCTGTTTGTGTTGGCTCATTATGCAATAGAGTGAGCGAGAACGTCAAAATGCGGCGCCAGAGCCTGCGGCCGCGACAGATCGATGTGCATGCGCGCATGCGCATCATCCGCTCGGAGGAGGACTTAGTGCTGGACGACGATGGCGCCGGCTCCTCCCAGCCCACCGCCACCTTCGAGGAGCTCGTCGGGGTTCGTGCCCTCTCGAACTCTATTCCATCCTGCCGAGCGTGCGTTTTGGACCTTTTCTTATACATCTTGGTTTTTGTATGTGGATGTACACTAGAGCGTGGAAGACAAGCAGTCGGCATCGGGAGCAGCAGCAGCGGGTGGCGGCGGCGCAGCGCACAAGAACAAGCGCAAGAAGAACATCCCGATCCCCGTGAATCTGACGGTCGAGTCGTACGACGATGCTGTGAAGGACGACTTCGTCGTGCCCACGAGCTACGTGCGCTTCCAGACCGTGCCGTCGGCGAACGAGGACGAGAAGGTGGACATCGACCTGGAGTTCGCGGAGATCAAGTGGCTCAAGCAGCACCCCAAGTACGGTGACGATGGCGACCCGCGGTACCAGGTCTCCACAGAGACGCTCGCCCGGATGCTGGACGTGCTGGAGAAGGCTTCCGCGCTCATCAACCCGAACGTGATCACGCTCGCCGAGGCCGAGGAGGTGTTTGCGCGGCAGCTCAAGATGGTCAAGACGCCGCTCAACAAGGTCACGGTGGACGTGTACAATTATTGGGTGCAGAAGCGCCAGGCTCTCAAGCGCCCGCTGCTGCGCAAGTACTGGCCGCAGACGCCGCTCAACGACACGAACCCGCACTTGGTCTTCCGGCCGCGCGAGAAGGAGCGTTACAAGCTGCGCAAGCACCGCAAGAACGACATGGAGGGCTACCGCAAGTTGCAGCAGCTGCGCGCCGACTGCGACCGCGTGCGCCAGCTCATGGACCTCGTCAAGCGCCGCGAGAAGGCCAAGCGGCTGAGCATCGACTTTCTCGATGAAATCCGGCGCCAGGTGGTCTACGAGTTGGTGGACCGCAGCGGCGAAGTGCGCAAACCAAAGATCCCCATGGAGGAGGACCGCAGCAAGAAGCGCAAGAAAAAGAAAAAGAAACACCGCAGGGACGGTGAGGGCGAGGATAACGGCGGTGTCGGCGATGCCACTGCCAAGGCGAATGGGGCCTCGGACTCAATCAGTGGCGCTGCTGCGCAAAGTGGCGTTGACGCTACGAAGACCGCGACTTCAGCTGCGACTGCTAGTGCTGGCGGCGCGATTGCTGTCGCTGCTAATGCGCCTTTGCCACTTGCTGCGTCGGTGCGCGTGGCGACGTTCATGGAGTACGACACGACCAAGAACTTCAAGATGCAGGAGCAGGAGGACCACGAAGCCGATGGTGATCTCAAGACGCCGCACTACCCGTCGTACCCCGTGCCATCCTCGCACCTCATGGCGTCCGTGTTCATGCAGCCGCCAAAGTACCGATGCCGCGGTCGCATTGGGCGCGGTGGGCGACTGGTGATCGACCGCATCCCCGTGCCGCCCTCGCGCTACTATGGACCGACGGAGTTGAACGCGACAGTCGGCAAGTTCTCGAAGCAACAGGCGAAAACAGTGGCAGTGCCAGCCCAGACACCAGGTGTAGGCGAAGCGATCAACAGCTCGCACCACACAGCGATCCTGGTGCACGAGACGTCGTTCCGACCGCTGTCGACCAAGATCGAGAGCGTGACGTCCAAGCGCCTAGACGAGATCTACCGCATGAGCGACAGCGAGGACGAACTCATGGAGCCGCTCACGTCATCCGTGTACGAGACCTCGAGCTCGCGCAAGCAGTCTGGTAGTGGCGGCGCCAACAGCAGCAGCAGCAGCAGCAGCAGCAGCAAGGCGCACGCGGCGGCGCCAGCGCGCGTGGCGAAGTTTGTATTGGATATTTAGATTTGCAGGAAGGAAGGTGGATGTGATCGAGACAAAAGGCACGCGGATGTCATCAGATGGAGAAGCAAGAACAGAACGAGAATACACCACAGTTGTGCTGGTGGTCACTACTAAATAAGCTGGGCATGTGTCTATTGATCAGTGCTTGGCCCTCTTGTCTGCTGTGGGGTCCTTCAACTGCTCCGCAAACGGACGAATGACGACCTGCGCCAGACAGAAAACATACGCGAGAGATGAGCTCACTAGAAACGCACAACACATAGCCCAAGAGCCACGTACAGTGGACGAGATCGATCGTGTGATGATCTCTCCTCTCCGATCAGGCAGGATCGCAGTCTTTGGTCTCGACGTCCGTGGTTGTCTGCAAAAAACAAGAGGTTTGGCAGTCAGTTCGTCATTCTTGCACTCTCGAAACAACAGCAACAGGCCACACAATCGAAACCCGACGCACTCTGAAGTGTCGAATCTGCTGATAGGACCAAACCCTCGCTTCTTGAACGCGTTCGGCGTGATCGCGGGGCCGTATACCACTTGGTCGGACAGCACGGTCCGCCGCAGGGGGATGCGGTTGCGGCCGTCGTCGAGGTTCACGAACAGCGCGCGGTTCTGAGCAGCGCCGTCGGACCAGTTGTTCTGCGAAAGTGAGAGGGACAAGTTGAGCTGCCGCTGCCTCCTGCGTCGAGATGCCGCCGTTGAGGTCGCGAAGAGCTCTCTGAAGCCTGGAGCTGCTGGTTCAGGGCTGCCAGGCGGCTGGGCGTAGTAGTAGTACTGTGGGATCTGTGGCGTTTGCTCCAAATGCTCGTGTGAACAGGTGTGCTGCTGATGGGAATGAGAGCCTCCGTGGTGCTCTGGAAATGATGGATCACCTCCGCTGCTGCTGGTGTGCGTATATGGAAGGTTCTGGTCGCACGAGAGACACTTCATTGGAACCTTCATGAGAGAGCCCACTGGCGCCACTGGGCCACTATTCGCTACTGCAAGCAGTCTAAAGTGAAGGAATAAAACATGTCAGGTGAGGTCAGAGGAAGACCTGTAGGCAACTGAAGAAGCAAGCCCATTAAGACTAACCTTTCTAGCCTATCCATCTCTGCTCGATCCGCTTTCTTCTGAATTGCCTGGGCGAGACGATCGATGACCTCGGCATTCGGTAGCCCACCCATTCGCAGCCGCAGCTCGTCCACTGTCTCCAGCATACGAGTGGCCGAGTCGGCCGACGACGCATTGATCTGCATCGAAGAGTGTGATCAACGTTCAATGTAACTACTCACAGTCATAGTAGCAAGTTCAAGTCTGTACCTGATCTCGTAGCTCCTGGATGAACCGCATCGTGTCCTCCTGGCTTGGACACCCCGCCAACTGGCTCTTGAGCTCCTGGTCTCCCTGTCTCTGGTCCCACAGATCTCTCTGTAGTTGTGCGATCGCGAGTTGCTGCTGTTCAAACGCCTGCTGGTAGTGATCGTGCTGGGACTCGAAGGCCTCGAGGATGTTCGCGGTGCCCAGCTCCATCTGCCGCAGCGTCTCAGATATGAACGCGGTGCTTCTCACACTCGCGTCCTTGCCGCTTTCCAGGTTCTGAGACAGATTGTCCAGCACTGTGAGGAACGTGCGCAGCGTCTGCATGACCTGGAAGCCCTCGGGTCCGTGGAATCCATCTCCGTCAGATCCTAGTAGCCCCAACACTTTGTTCAGCAGCTCCAGCACGTTGGTGACCTCTTCCAGCAGCTTCTCCATCAGAGGTGACGACAGTTCCTGGTTGCTCAGCTGATTCTGGAAGTCCTCCATCTCTTGCTTGAACGCTGCTAGCGCGTCGGCGTTCACGCCAAAGACGCACTCGTCACGCGCAGTCTGCAGCCAGGCACTCGCCATCCTGCCAAAGTCCGCCTTCTGCACGTACTGGTCCTGGAAATCGTGCAGACTCTCCAAGATGCGAGCGATCTGCTGCTCCTGAGTTTGCTGCGCAGTGAGAAAACTGGCACTGAAGGTCATGAACTGGCGATCGAACTCCAGCTGCTGCTGCTGCAGCGCCAGATCATGCGGACGCTGCTGCTCCTGATGGTACTGCCACTCTTTTTGCATCTTGAGCTGCTGGCGCTCGAGCTCCTGCACTTTCTGCTGCCACATGAACGCCAAAGTGGACGTGATCTCCTGCTGCCACTGCTTCTTCGCCGACTGCAGCAGCTGCTGCACCTTGCGCAGCATCTCCTGCTCTCGTAGCCGCTGCCGCTCTTCTTCGCTCAGCTGCAGGTCGTGGAAGTCGCGGAACGAGTCGTAGAGACTCTTCTTGCGGAGGTGGTGAGGGGAGGAGGCATTTTTGCCAGTGCGTCTTCGCTCACGCTCGTGTGTGTTGGGCTTTCTCTTCACGGGGGTTTCCAAGACCTTCTCTTCCACCGTCATGAAACTAAACTCGCTGTCGTGTTGGTTTTGAGTATCGGCAATACCGGAGAGTGGTTCGTCTCTCTTTGACTGTGACTCAGAGTTCATTTCATTTGTCGAAGCTTCAGGGATTGGCACTTGATTCGTTTCCTCAACGCTCTTGACGGGATTCGCATCTTCTTCGTCTTCAAGAAGCTCTTGAGCCAGTTCGGATCTGCTGTCCAGTACGTCGCTAAGAGCAGCCTGGACAACGCTCTCTTCGTCTTGGCTCTTGTTCTCATCGTCATTCGCCTCGTCGTGCGTCTCCAGAATAGGCTCGATGGCTGAATTCTTTCGGATGCTAACGCTTTCATCCTCGCGATCATTCGAGTCGGACACACGCCGAACCTCTGTTTCACTCTCTCCTCCATGTCGCTGCTCATCGTGCTGCTGATCGCCATGTGTGCGCCCAGGAGGCTGTGCGTCCATTGTGGCCGAGAGCTGCATGAGGATGGCTTCGTTCTGCGTCAGCACGTCCGAGATCGTCTCGAATTGCGCCTGCTTCACCTGGATCTCATTCCCAGCATCATGCGCGTACGGCTGGAAAAAGAGCTCCAGCACGACATGAAGCTGCCGCGAGAGCGTCATGATGTAGTACTCCAGCTCGTGCGTGTCCATGTGGGTTATAGGATCTGCGGCTGGTTCCATTGCATTGCTAGCGCTGTTGGTGCTGTTGGCACTGAGACTAGTACTACCAGAGGCAGTCTCTGTGTTCATATTGGACTGCTGCTCAAGCCGTGCAGCGGCCGCCGCCGCCGCGTGCGCGTCCACAGTCGCGCTGACCGCGTGCATGAGCTGGTTGACGCTCTGGAAGTTGGCGGACACGTCCGTTGCGAGCGCGTCCACGCGGGTCTCCACGCGCATCATGCGCTCCATGAAGCTCCGCACGAGCGCATCGAAGACCGAACCCTGCGATACGAAGAACGCGGTCACGTCGCCCTCAAGGCTCTCGAAAAGCGGCATCTTGCGGGCGGCTGTGGCGTGTTCAATGAGTAGACTTGCAAGTGAATTATGACCGCGTCGTGTGTCAATTGCGCGTCGTTTCGCGGGTTTCAAGCGGTGTACCGCTGGTTGCGGTATATGTACCAATGCAGTTTCATAAAGTAGGTAAAGCTAATGAAAGTTCTGAAAATGCACGAAGCCGAGAATGATGATCAGAGTGACTGTAAAGTGCTGCTTTACTTCTTTTTAATTTTTTCATAGCGCTCATTCTAATTAGCAGAAATGAAAAATTCGACCATATATTTTGATTTCACTATAGAGTGGAAAAATTTATACAAAATAAATTCGATCTGAATCATATCTTGATTTCACTATGAGGATGACCAAACCCTGTCAATAGACAGTCACAAGCATTTCTGCATCTTGTATAATGTACGCAGATCTGACCAGCTCTGATACCATTTCTTCACGACCTCTCGAGGGATCAACTTTGCTTCTCTCCATCTCCACGCTCATTTCTCTTGTTTGCCAGCAGCGCTTGCATACACACACGAGAAGAACTCGCCGTCGTCCGTCAAGACCAATCTGAGTAGCAGCAAGGCCATGCGCAACACGAAGCGCGACGTAAACGGGGAGCCTCGCGGACACGGGCTCTCGGCGTGTTCTCGATCTCCAATTCGAGTTGCAAGGTCAGCGGCATAGCCCAGGGCAGCAACTCCCAGTCGGCGCGTGTGTTGTGCTCCTCGAGGAGGCAGACGTGACCCGTTGGTCACTGAGTGGTATCACCTCACCCAACATAAATGAAGTGCTGGTGGGATCACTTCATCCGTCACAGATTCATTCGTTGCTCCTGTACGATCCCTCCACACAAACACTGGGACGAGGCCCAAGCGCTCGATAAGCACCAAGCGCCTCGAGCTGGCTCGCTCGTTTGTGATCCATATCACAGCAAGACCCTTTGCAACAGCGGTACACGCAATCACTCTAATCTCAGTGTTTACACACCACACGCGCAAATGCGCATTCAAGGCGCGCGTATAGGGGGTGAGGAGAGAGTGGAGTACAAATGTGGCTCCTCTCACTCCTCGATATGTACAGCGGGAAACCTGACGGATGCAGCAAGCTCCGTCCAGTGTGTTGTGGTTCTGCTGGTTTACCTGCTTCCCACTCAAGAAGCTGGCACCACCAATCGATTTCTGAAATGGGAGAAACCCAAAATCGGAGTCCGATGACCCATCTGAGTTTGCTCATGTAACTGCCAGTTCTATCAAACAACAAACAGCACACACTTCGTTAATCTGTGTGAGTTGCGAGCCAACGCCTCAACCAGCGGCATGATTCAATATCTCTCGATTGCACGTTTAGCAAATGTATTTGTATCGCAAAATTAGCCTTATTATTTGCCAGCGATCGCCCATGAGCTACAGGCTGGCACACCCCAGTGACCCTCCAGAGATCCTAAGCTGTGTTGTTACAATTTGGTCCCATTGCTTCTGCGCTTTGCGTACAGATCTGGAGCAAGCAAGAAGGCGTTAAAGGCTAACAGCGCATCTCGCACGAATTCAGCAGGATGCGGTGCACATGTAGCTACATGCGCCTGCTGACCCCTTCGCAGAACCACTTACCTGCACCAGCAGAACGGGGCCAGCGTGACATTGGAGCAGTGCGGCTTGCCGTTGGTCAATGCGCTGATCAATTTCCTGAGTCGCTCACATTACGCACTCTGATTGGTGGCTGACTCGACCCACTCTTTTCCCCCAAAATGACCTATCTGAGTCACTACTCAGTAGTCCTTAATGCAAGTGTCCTTATATATTTAGCGCTGCCCTTGTTTCATACAAACAGCAAGTCAGCAACGACGTGCTCAAAACACTAGTTTGGGCATGTCCTTGCTGACTTGCTGTTTGTATGAAACAAGGACACTGCCGCGCTCCTCCAATCATCTTTTTCTCCACTCGAGATTTCTACGAATCACCTTGCCCGATTGTATTTGAATTCACCTAAAGTAGATAACCTAGGTAACCTAAAACAATTCACCTACCCCGCTTTGGAGTCCTGGATTGCATATTTTCAACTAATCATACTGCTGAATTCAAAACTCTGAGTGCTCTGATTTGCTAAAAAAAAGAAGGGCAATGAGTTGTACACATTGCGCGCTCTAATTGGTGGTTTTGTCCCACGGAGGCTAGGGCTGCTAGATTGGCTCTGGGACCATTCGTGAAACCAGAACCGTCTGCTTTTTATGGCCAATCAGCAGCAGTAAACCTATTTCGTACTTTATCGGGTTCAGAACACGTGAGCCCTTTTACAAGCTGCGCAGTGGCACTTTCACAGCAGCTCATCATGGCCATGGACAAGGCACAGCTGGAGGTGTATTTTCCTCCAAGGTGCTTGCGCATAAACCTCCTCTCATGGCACAGCCGAGGCACGTCCCAGACCCGCACGTGACATCATTCCGTAATTCGCCCGCTACAACGCACCTGCAGCCAGTGCACCGCCAGCAGGATCCGTGAGCGAAGATGACGACCGCGACGACCAAGCGCCTGGTGCTTCAGTTACTCGGTGCACTTGTGCTGCTCTCGCACGTTGCGCATGCCTCAGTAGCATTGCCACACGAGCCCCAGCCAGCGTCTGCGCTGTCTGCGGCACAGCCTCATGAAGCGCCGCTCCAGGACCTCGTCGGCTTCCGCTGCGAGAGTCAATCTGACTGCGGCTACCTGCCCAGCCTCGCGTGCATCCAAGGGTGAGACAGTTTTGCATGAGTAACATTGTTGGTGGTGTTTTCTCAAAGCGATCGCAGTGATCGATAATGCGCTGATGGCATTTTCTCGTACTCTCTTGCTATGCTATCTTCTGCCATCAGCGTCTGTGAGTACTGCCGCCAGGACAGCGACTGCGTCAAGCACGCGGGCGACCACTCGAAGCGCTGCCGCCCGTTCCAGTCCAAGAACCCGCTCACACTGGAGCTCGTGACCACGCTGGGCAAGAGCTCACGCGGCGAGAGCGTCGATGCCGCGTTCTGCGTCGAGAAAGACCTCTTCGACCCGTTCACGCTCAGCGACGTGGCGGCCACGCTTGTCGCGTTCGTGTCGACGGCACTTGGTTCCGGTTGCGGCATCGGTGGCGGCGGACTGCTTGTGCCGGGCTTCATCTTCGTGATCGGCCTGAGCCCCAAGCACGCGATCCCTCTCTCGAAAGCCACAATCTTCGGCAACGCTGTCGCAATCTACATCTTCAACTACCGCCGCAAGCACCCGAGTGCGTTGGATGTATATATAGGAAGTACATCGGAACTCTTCACTTTGCGACTAATTTAACTGTTGGCTGTTATGCGTACCACAGCAAAGCCGCATATGCCGGTCATCAACTATGCGGTGGCAGCGATCATGGAACCGACGACGCTCATCGGCGCGATCTTTGGCGTGATGATGAACCACATTTTCCCCAACTGGCTCATCCTCGTGCTCCTAATCACGCTGCTCTCATTCATCACGTGCAAGACGTACCTCAAGGGTGACCAGGTGCATTGCCGTTTGCGCACTTGCTTCTGCTGGTTGTATACACGAAGCTCACGGATGGCTCCGGATTGCATTCTGTTGCTGTAGATCCGCGCGAAAGAGACCAAGAAGAACAAGGAGCTCGTTAAGTCGGCACTGAAGGGCCGACCGAGCGGCGGGGGTCGAGGTCGCCGATGGTCGATCTACAGAGTACGCTTGTACCCTTTCAGGCCGGCTATTAGGCTCATGCATCTTTCGTGATACTTAACACTATCCTGTGTTATTCAATTTTGTCGATAACAGCAATTCGACGTGGAGATCGCGGCGAAGCGTTGGCTCGCGATCACGCGACGCAACAAGAAGCTGCGAGTCGAGCGCGCAGAGGATGAGAAGGACTTTGAGTCGCTGCCTCCGTTGCGCCAGCGACGTTTGAATGACGATGACAGTGCGACCTCCAGGCTCTTGCAAGAGAAAGTGAACTTTGGCACTTTCACCCATTGTAAGTGTGTTTGTGTAGTCCTTTGCGTGAGGTTTGCTATTGAGTCAATGAGTACCAACTGATGATACGCTCTTTCCTTAACCACAGCTGTTGACGACGATCCGCTGACGACAACTCGCCACGCGATCGAGAGACGCGAAGCCGACGTCTTCCCGCTGAAGCTCATCGTGCCGCTGGTCATTGCCTGGCTCGTCGTGTTCCTCCAAGCGCTTCTGCGCGGCGGCCATGGCTCGGGCAGCATCATCGGCGTGCAGTGCAACTCGACAGGCTACTGGCTGCTCACGCTCCTGCCGCCGGGCATCCTCGTGGGCATCACGTTGTGGATCGGACACCGCTTGCGTCTCGAGAACCGTCTGAAGGTGCTGAGCGATTACAATTTCGTCGAGGGTGACATCCACTGGACCAAGCGCCGCGTGCTGGTCTTCCCGGCGTATTGCGTGGTCGCGGGTATCGCGGCGGGTCTGCTGGGTATCGGCGGCGGCATGGTGAAAGGCCCCGTGATGCTCGAGATGGGCATCCTGCCGCCCGTGCAGTCGGCGACCGCGAGCTTCATGATCCTCTTCACGGCGTCCTCCACGACGCTGCAGTTTGCGATCGCGGGCCAGTTCCCAGGCTCGCTCCAGTACGACTACGTGGCGTGGTTCGCGTTCGTGGGCTTCCTCGGCGGGCTCTGCGGCCAGAAAGTGGTCGCGTACTTGGTCAAGAAGTACAAGCGCGAGTCCATCGTGGTGTACATTTTGGCGCTGACGATTGGGCTGTCGGCGGTGGCCATGGGCGTCATCGGCGCCAAGTCCACGCTCAAGGACATTGAGAAGGGCGTGCATCTGGGCTTCCACGGCATCTGCGATAGCGAATAGCATGGTAGCAGCTCCAGATCATCGACATTTTACCTTTTCAATTAGACACTTTCATTCTCATACATTGTGACGCTTCATTACATTGTACATTAGATTTATAGGTATAGGAAAGCGAGGTAGCAACTTACAAGTCTTGCTCGATCACTGTATGGCGCTCCTCCTTGATCGACGGCAGTGTCCGGCAGCTGCGGAAGTTGGAGCTGCGGATGTTGATGAGCTTGTAGGACACTGGTGGCGTCGGCACGTGTACCTGGGAGCTCGAGAGCAGAGGCAACGGGAGCGGCTGAGAGACTGGTGCAGGTGGTGGTGGTGGTGGCTGCACCACTTTCTTTGGCTCGGGTTGACGTACTTGGTACGCACCGCGAGCCTTCTGTTCGGCTACCGGGTCGTGGAACGTGCCGTCAAAGTCCGTGAACGGGTCGCCGTCCGAGTTGCTGCTCGTGTTGGACTTGATGTACGGGTGGATGACCTCGTCGCCGCCTTTCATGGCGTACCAGCGCTCATCTTCATTCTCGGAGGAGACTGGCGGCGAGGACGAGCTCCACGTGAGGTCTCCGGAGCTTCTCCGTCGTTCATACTTGTCGCTCTCGCCGCTGGAGACGCGTCGCTCATTCTTGCGCTCTTCTGCTTCTCTCGCAAACTGCAAGAGGGCATAGCCATCCATGGTCTGACGGTTTGGGTTGTAGCGCTGGTACGCGGCCTCGTCCGACTCGTTGGAGAACGGCATGCCGTAGTTCAGTAGCGAGTCCTTTTCGTCCGAGGCGTGTATCCACGTGCTGCTTCTGCGCTCGAGGTCGTTCTCGTCGTACTCGCTCATCACTTCAGTCTCGGCAAGCGATCCGCGGTGGTGGCCGCGTGGGGCTTGCAGCATCGCAAAGTCGCCCAGGCTCGATCTGGACGAGCGCGAGCTGTTGTTGCTCAGGTTGTACGACGGCTTGTGCACCTGCTCCGGGTTCGAGTTGTACTCTGGCAGGCAACTCGTGAGCAGCACGAGCACGTGCGCCTGGCGGTGCTTCCTGGCGCAGTCGATGGCAAAGTCCATCATGTCGGCGGTGGCGATCATGTTGGCGAGCAGCGCCTCGACGCACTCGTAGTGACCGTACTTGCTGGCGATCGAGAGCAGTGAGTGGCCACCAAACTCGTAGCTGTGCCACCCGACGGAGTTCTGGCGGATGAGGAACGACAGGATCTCGTGTTGTCCGCTCTCAGCCGCGATGAAGATCGGTAACGGGATCCTGGCACCTGCAGACATCTCGTCTTGATCGCGAACGGAGTACGTGGAGGGCACATTGCGCTGGTGCAGACGCAGGAATGCCTTCCAGTGCCCATTGCGGATCACCATGCAGTACATCTGCGGCCCCCAGAGCGACAGCAGCACGCGCTGGTGGAAGAACCAGTCGAGCAGCAGGTTGATGATGTGCGCGTCACCCTGCTGACACGCGAGCAGCAGCGCGTTGAGCTGCTGGAACTTGTCATGCTCGCTGCGCCACACGGGCGATGCACCTTGCTCCAGCAGCTCCGCGACCTGGCGCGGCTTGCTCTGCGCCACGGCGCGCCGCAGCTTCTGGTCGAGGTCGTCCTTGCCGAAGATGCGGCGAATCATGTTCTTCACTTTGGCCATGGCTATTTCCCGCTTTCTTATACGCTTGTCTGTGCGTGTGTGTTGTTTTGGTGTCTTGCGGAAGTCGCGTCCAAAGAAGAAATGGAAGGCATGGAATGGAATGGGAATGGCATGAGAGGGGTGATGCGCCAGCACTTGGATCCATATTCCCCCAGTTACTCACTGCACACAGCAATACAGTGTGGCAGGTGGCAACTGGGAACTGTGACATCCATCAAACGGCGCGCGCTCGTGTGCAACCCTTGCAACGCGAAAATGGTTGCGAGAGGGTGCGTTTGTATGGGGTTTTGTATGGCGCAGGCAGGCGGCAAGCGTCGCGCGAGGGATGCCATTTGCGGCTCTGGATGGATACACCACCCAGTTGGTCCTCGTGTGGTTGGTGTTCGTCTCTGCCGCTTTTTGGATTTTGCATACTCAACTCAAGTTAAAAGGGCGGACCAACTCAAGATGGGGATGGGCAAAACATTACACATTGGGCCGATTATAAGAGCACTAGGATAAGAGCGTTTCATTATAAGAATATTTTCTTTTATAAGAGTATGATGCCAGCCTGCAAAGCCATGTGATGTGGCCAACTAAACCATGACTTGATAGTCTACCAACGATCGATCTATGGCGCACGTGCAGCCTCCGCATGAGGCTGCTTCTTCTTCTTCTCCTTGCCAATCGCAGCAGTTTTGCTGCTTCCTAGCAGCATGCGGCGCAGGATCGCGTTGCCCTGCAGCATCGCGGGCAGCGTGTACGTCACGGCGCCCGTGAAGAGCGCGACGTCGAGCAGTGTGCGGATCGAACCCGAGCCCTGCTGCAGCCAGCGCATTCTGCGCGTGACCACAGACCCCAGACTCACCAGCGCATACGACACGAGGATCACGCCGATGGGCCGTCGTCGCGCCGGCGCCTCAAAGAGGATCGACAGCGCTGGCAGCGTCCCGCAGAAGAGGAACTGCAGCTTGCGCCACGCAACCGAGCGGTCGCCGATGCTGCTCGTATGGCAGCTCACGGTCCAGCCGATGCCGATAAATCCAATAAAATACATCGCGGAGCGCGTGAGCTTGGTGAGAAACTTGGCGAGCATCTCCGGGAGCGGCGTCGCGCGCACTTTCGGATAACGCAGCGAGATCAGCCACGACGTTAGGTGCACGGGCAGGTACACGCGGTAGCCGAGCGCCACGACGCGCTTCATAAAGCCCGGGAAGAGGTACTCGTTACACTCAAGCCCCGGGTGGCGCAGACTGCACGTGCTCGGGTTGAGTCCCTCTCGGTACTGCTCTTGCAAACGGCCGGCGCCCTCAGGAGATACGAGCGTATACTTCATGATCAGCTTCAGGTGCGACGGCTCGTATGACTCCGGGTGAAAGAAGCCAGAGTACATGATCCAGCCGCCCGACAACATGAACACCAGCAGCTCTGTATCAAAATGCAGGTTTGGTAAATAGTTCACTCGTCAGCACAACTAGCATAGCGTTTAATCTAGCAGCTTATACAATGCGTTACCTAGTGGTGCAAGGCGAGCGAGCTCCGGGTGCTTGGCCAAATGGTTCCGGAACCACAGGCTCGCTGTGTTCGTCGAGAGCAGCGAAATGATCGCCGACCGGCTCGATGGGTCGATACATAGCACACTCAACACAGACGCGGCGATCGACGCTCGCCTGGTGATTGCGGTCGTGGTCTTCGTATCATCCTGCGTCTTCTGTGAACCCCTGGGGCGCTGCTGTCGACGCTTCTCGAGCCGCTCTCCCAGACGATGCACGAACCGATACACCGCTACAAGAACGATGCCAGCAACAACAGTACTGTGAGGAATGGCAAGCATACTCGCGTGTTCAACCCAGGGGGTTATTTATCACACGCACGCACCGACAAACACGGACACGGCGGTGACGCTGCGCGAGGGCACCGCCACGTCCAGCTCTTGAAACGCGCGCCGCCAGCGCAGCAGCAGCAGCGACAGCAGCGCGCCACGATTCTTCATGGCGTTCGCCAGCAGCGCCAGCACGGCGAGTGTGGCGGTCCCTCCGCGCGTCGCGTGCTTGGCCGGGTGCGCCATGTCCGCCACTTCCATCATCTTGATCAAATCGTCTTGTGGTCAAGTTCGAGACATTTTTCTGACGGGGGAGTGAAAGTGCCTGTTTTGTGTCTGAAGTTTACTATCGCATTTTGAATAGGAGAATTACGATGGCACTATTTGGTTGACGGACATGTCGTTAAAGAAGAGAGTGACGAAAATGTAGCCATGTCTAGTTCAGCCAACATTCAACTTTGGAGGATTCTTTGGGTAGCACGCGCCAATGGACCAACCAGCTGTGTAGACAACGTGTGTCTCTCAGCGAGAGTTTACGATGTATTGGAAATAAAAAAGTGAAAGCAATCGCTCTTGGATCTATTTGTACTCGACGGGCTGCATGTACGTCGGGCCAAACATATACTCAAGATACTTCTCCGTCTCGGCGGGGCACTTGAGCGTGTGCTTGGCGAAGCGACAGTCCCTGAGCGGGTAGATCCAGTTGCGCGGCAGCTTGAGCTCCCAGCGCGTCGCCTCGAGCTTCGGGCACTTGGCGCAATTGATGAACGCTCCAGCGGGGAGCGGACCTGTCCACTCGTTGCCGTCCTTGTCCACTGAGTCGTTGTAAACGAAGACGTCTAGGTACAGCGCCGACTCGCGGTGGATCACACGGACGGGCAGCTCAATGTACCGCGTCCCTTTCGGGTGGATGTCGCTACCAAACACCTGCATGTAGTACTCGGGTGGGAACTGGATTGGTGTACGCTTGATCTTTTCGTACCCGGCGGCGTCGATCGCCATGTCCGAGTCGATGTCGTACGGGATCACGGACTTGTGGCGATGCGCGCCGAGCAGCGAGCCGCTGTCCAGGAAGTGCGTGATGTTGTGCTCTGTGAACACGGTCGAGGCGGTCAGTACGAGATCGATGAGGATCTGTCGCAGGCGGATGCGAGATATGCACAGATCGGGCTTAATGAAGAGCTTCTCCAGGTGGTGCGGGCGGAGCTTCACGCACGTCTCGTTGTACTTGTACTTGAGCGTCAGATCCATAGCACTTGGAATGTCTTCCTCGTCCACGGAAACGCTCTCTTCGATCATTGTATTATCTGAGAGCTGTTCAGCGTCCTCTATTGTTTCCTTCGGCGTTTCAGCCTCGCGCAGGTTGGGTAGGTTCACGCGCAGCAGCGCTTGCGAGGTCGCCAAGTGCTGCGTCTGATTGAGCATCCAGAGCTGCACGCTAAGGATCAGCAGCATCGAGCAGATCCAGGCTGTCTTGAGCGAGATGGCGCTGCTCCACATCGATCGCTTCGACGTAGCCTCCATGTCGGGATGGTCACTTTGAGCTGATTCTGTCTTCTTCGAGAGTGCGCTGCGCTTGGGGGCGATGGACTCAACTCTAGTCTCGTCTCGTCGGAGAAATGCGCCTTTGTAGGATCCAAATGCAGTCTGAGAGTCGCTGGCACGACCATTAATCATTTCTATCTCGGCACCTCAACCTCTATCTTTGGCTCCGTGCATCTGGTCTGATCTGATCTGCTCTATCTATTGCTCCTGGCCACCTGCGTTGGCCAAAGGGCGTGCTCCTTTTCCGGCATCTGAAACGGACCAAGCAGAACGATTTTCGGGAAGAAGAGATAGATGTGATACTGTTGTTCCAAGATCAAAGGTCTGCCGTTTGGGAGATTAAAAATCTGGACAATGGCATTATCATCAATCCGAAGACAACGTCGTTGTCTCCTTCCCTCTCGGAGAAGGGAGAGTAAATCGATAGGAGATAGGACATGAGGGGTGGTAGTTCGGCGGCGACAGTGTGTTTATGAGCAGGTCCAATGAGCTGGAGTTGTTAAATGTCATTAGTTACCGAGTGTGTCTAGGTGTCCACAAGATGCGTCGCACTGCAACGCTGGACTTGACTGTTACGCACCAAACGCCGCACTCCTCTGTGACTGGGATCGTGCTCAGAAGAAAGAACAAAGGGATTAGAGAGAAAAGTTCCGAGGGTTCTCTTTTTTATTGTCTCCCTGCAGTTCCGTTGCTTTGGAATAATAATGAATCTGACGCCCATAGTGGCTTTGTTTTCTCCAGGACTCGCTTTGCGTACAGTGGGTTTTGAGCAGAGTCTGGTGCTCTGTCTACTGGCCATGGGTGACACAACTCTGCACCAAAGCTGCCGCGTGCTGTTTGAGTCGACAGTGTCGATCGGCATGCTGAGTTGTTGGATCAGTGACAGCTCACTAAGTGTCGCAAATTAATGAGGTTCATCACGGATGGGATCATGGACGCAGAGCCTTTGTGACGCTCTCAAACGTCACGTGAAGCCATGTCAACTACTGGGTACATTATTTGATGCGGTATCAGATGTATCCTGATTCATGGTTTCAATCAGTCTGATTCATTTTAAGGATTCTGATGGGTATCTCCGGTACTTTAAAAGCAAAAATGATCCAAGCGCTGCGCGAGTACGAGCGCCTTCTTGTGCACAATGAGCGCTTCGCGCTGGCCGACGCCATTCTAAGCGTCCAGGCGATCGCGCAGGCGCTTGTAGATGCTCAGAACGTGCTGGCGGCGTACACGAGCTTGGGCAGCACCAGCTGCGCCAGCAGCAGCAAGTCGACGGGCTCTAGTCGGCACCAAATGCTCGCGAGTGGCAAGAAGCCCACATTCCAGGACGTCGTAGACGCCATCGCGCGACACGCCAAGCACGTAGAGTCCCAGATACCGATCTTCCTGGGTGAGAACGTACGTGCGGGTGTGTGTTTAGAACCAGTGCAATAA
Organism: Globisporangium mamillatum; assembly: GCA_038050575.1. NCBI lineage: Eukaryota > Oomycota > Peronosporomycetes > Pythiales > Pythiaceae > Globisporangium > Globisporangium mamillatum. The sequence goes on from JALBYZ010000005.1 coordinate 116,856, forward strand.
TTGATTGATCTGCTACCAGGTGACTAAACGACTGCGTGAATCACTTCATAGGAGCTGCTCGTGTTTACACGGGCGCTGAAGGAATTCGTGCAGATGCCGGAGGTCGAGGAGTTCTGGAATATGAGGCTGGATACGCGCGAGAAAAGCGCGGTGACCGCGCTCTCAGACCTCATGCGTCGCCTGAAAACGCATCACGAGGCGCTGAATGCGGCGATGGAGGCGACCGCCGTGGTCTCCAAGCACCTCACTGCCAAGCGCAATGTACTCGTTGATTCGTGAATGTGTGTGTTGTATGTGTTTGACTATTGACTTGTAGCTTGTATCGTTTTCGCAGCACCTGGTCAAGCTCGTAGACGACGCGGTCGAAATCCTCGAGAACTCGCACTCGAAGCGCCTGCTTCAGTGCCAGAACCAGATCGAAGAGCTCATGGAGGGATACAAGAGCGCACTGACAGGTACGTAAGTATCAGCCTGCTCACAGCTCGCTTCTCTATCTCTCTTCGGCTGATATGTGTGATACTTAATTCATTCGACTTGGCGCCAGCGCGTCCCCTCTGTGACGCCAAGCAGCTCGAGTTCGAGATCAAGTCTATGGAGACGTCCATGTCGACGATGCTGCTGCCGCACTTTGAGATCTGCAGGACCATCACGATCGCGTGCGTGCGTGTGTGTGGGGGTAGTCCATGCGTTGTATGAAGGCTTATGTTTACTGACACCCATCATGTCAATGTGCTGCTACTTATGAAGAAATGCGCAGGTAGGAGGGACCGCGGGCTTTAAGAAAGAGGAACGCGTCCAGATCAACGCGTTCGTGCAGAATACCATGAAACTCAAGGACCATAGCACCAGTTTTGACAGGTTTTGCGCGCATTGTTTCGATACTGTTTGCTTCCCATACGAGGCCTCACTTACTCACTTGGTCGTGTTGTTTGTCGTGGTACTTAGCGTCCTGAGCAACTCGAGTGCGTTCGTGACCGAGCTGAAGCTCTTTGAGAAAGCAGCGAGCAAGGTATCACGTTACCCAAGGCTTCAAACCTGCTACTGCCTGTCTCATGATGCAAGAATAATACTCACGGGCGTATCACGTGACGCTACAGGACGCGTTCTCAGTCTGCTCCAGTGCGCTCAAGCTCCAGTTCCGCGAATCATTGGACGAAGAGCTCTTCCAGGCCTACGTGCAGGACTGGAAAGACAAAAAGCTCAAGCTCAAGGTAACTGAAAGTACTATCATGTTTGCCTGTTGGTCACTCCTCAACGTGTTTATCTTTCTACTCATTGACCAATTTCTCCTGTCGTAGAGCCTCGAAAGTAGCGCGGAGTATCTCGCAGCCAGCCATTCGTTGACGGAACTCAAGGCGCGGATCCTCAAACTCGAAGCCCACATCCAGAAAAGGTGGTGTTTTGTTCACTTGAATCTCCCTTCTCTTGGCCATTATATGCTGACCATTCTTGGAAATCTTTCTCTCTCAGTAAGGAAATATCTTCGACAGACAACCCCACGCGAGGACTTTTGATTCACGAGGTACTTCGCGTTCGTTCTGCTTTCTTGATGCTCCATTGTCGTCTTCGTCTGCCGAGCTCGGTCTGCCAAAGCCTGACGGTCTGATGGTGTTTCTTTCCTGTATTCTCTGGTTTCAGATAAGTCTTCTGTTCAAAGAGGAAGGCGGGACGATGAGCCTTTCGTTCGCATTCCCTGCGTTTCCCTTGACTGAGAGCAGCCACTGAGTTCCTTTGTTCGTGATCTTTGAGTCTTGAACTTACAAACAGTCTACTCTGTAATCGTACTCGAGCTCTTTTCCCTTGTGAGAAACTGGTTCTTTGCGCTTGCGTTGGCGTTGGCGTCTTCCATGAGCGTCGCAATCGCCAGCGCCACGCAGTTGCTCGTCGCCTCAAACTGGGAAAGCCAGCGGTTGCTGTAGCTGAGACAGAGTCGTGCGAGCCGCTTGGCGTTCGCTGACGACACACTCGCCGCCTCAAACTCGCGCAGATGCAGCTGCTCGACCGCCAGGTTGTTGTAGCAAACCGCCGCCAAGCAGATCTTCTGCGCCGATGCGCCATCACCGTTTTCGCCCTGCTCCTCCAGCTTGTTCTCCTCGATCATCTCGAGGATACTTGCCATGTAGCTCATCGCGTCCTGGTGTTTGAGCTGGAACGAGAGCAGGTTCGCGATGTGGAGTCGGCACTTCGCCAGATGGGACCAGTTGCTCTGCTTGGAGTGAATCTCGTGCGCCTTCAGGATGTACTGAAGTCCGGCATGCGGTTTCTGCTTGCGGTAGTAGTAGTGAGCATATGTGTCGTACAGGTATGCCATGAGCTCGAACCGCGTGGTGTCGTCCACCAAGATCGAGTTGTGAATCAGCTGCTCTGCCTGCTTGATCAACTGGAGCGCTGGTGTGAACTTCTTGTAGTCGATGCAGCGACTCGCGAACGCGTTGCACGTGACCACGAGCTGCTTCCAGAGCTTCGTCTCGAGGACGTCGACCCCTCTCGCGCGTACGAGCGAGATCAAAAGCGACTCTAACGTAGTCACGCAGATGCTAAACTGCTGCTTGGACTCCATGCACCGCACTTCCTCACAGAGGCGATGCTCGCACATTGCGATTGGAGACGTGCATTTCTGAGGTTGTCCAGGATACCCAGCACTGGACTGATGTTGGGATTGCAAGTCTATAAAGCCTTGGGCGAGAGCGCACCACACAGCCTTAACGGCGCCGGTACCAGCAAACCAGATCGGTCGCGGCACTTTCGGCACGTTGATGACCACTTTGCCGTTCTGCAGACGTTGTGAAGGCTCCCACGAGTAGTGAACACTCGCAGTTGGCATGCGTGGTCGAGTGGTGCCTGGAAGAGCTGCCGAGTTGCTTCTAGAATTGCTGAGAGCTGGCAACGAGCATGATGATGCCATAGACCGCCCTTTGTTGCTACAGCCAGTTGCTTTACTGCCACTCGAGCCAGGTCTCGAGCGATGGGTTGCGCCACGGCTTCCACCACCACGTTCTGCTGGATTGGAAGTGTGGTTGGCTCCACTTTCAATTCCCGCAGCCTTGGCTTTCACAGATGTTGCGTAAATGGTGAGAATCTGACGCGCAAGCTCGTTTTCCCACTCGTTTTCGTTCTCGGGGGAGCGTTTAGGGGGGCGCAGCAGGTCGATGTCGCAGCAAATCAGAGCGGAAACGTCGTCGCTGTGCGTATCAGGCTGCTGATGCTGCTTTCCGCTTCTCAGTCGAGAAGAGCTTTGTGGAGAACTGAGGTCGTTATTGCTGCTAGTATTTGCAACAACTTCAGGATCTACTTTCAAGGCAGAACTCTCTTCACCCGGTCGGATCTCTGCTGTCTCCGATGCGAGTGCTCGATCATCGACGTCTTCATTCGCCTTGCTTCGTGTACTAACAGTTGATTCAAATTTCGTGTGCATCTCGCGCATACGCAAGACGAAGTTGTTTCGTCCTCCTGCTCCCTTCTCAACCGAGTACTTGGCGTCTTTCGTCTGGTTCAGCAGCGCCTTTGACTTCTTCAGTATCGCGAGCGTCTTTTGCCCCATTTTGTTCCGGACGCTGTTGAACTCCGCGTCGACGGGGTCAACAGCCTCCGCGCACTCATCCCCATCGTCACCACTGTCCTCGACATCGCGAGTGCTCTTGCCGCTTCTGCGCTGGTGGTTCTGAGACGTCTTGGATCGACTTTTTTGGCGCTTGTCAGCTTTGTTGTGACGCACCGCTGCGCCGAGAGGTGACCGCTGGATAGAGGTAAACTGGTGAGAGAAGGATTTCTTGTCGGCTTGAGCTTTTCGCATCACATCATTCAGACGACTGGTGTTGGCAGGAGCACAACCAGGTCTGCCTGCAGGAATCTCTTGCTCGTTCAGGTCCAACCATGAATCCGCACTACTACCTTCTACTCGAGTCACAATGACGGGCTTTCGCGTTGAGTGGCTGATGATTCGCTGTTCTTGATTATCTATCTGTGATGCTCCAATCTTCCTGTTGTCGCTTGAATCCGCGTACACTGGTCTCTGAACGTGTGGGAAATCGAGTCCGCTCTCTGAGAGGGAGTATAGTACGAGCGAATGCAGATTCTGCTCCAAGCGATTCGTGGGCGAGCCTTTTGGTCGAGAGTTCTGCTTCTTCGTGCGCGCGCTCAGTCTGGTTGATGATACCACATGATCAGGAGAAGGTGCCTTGACTACGACGCCAGAATCTCGAAGACTCCGCATCACCTGCTGCACGATCACCTCTCTGTGCTGCTGAAGCAGAAGCTCTTGATTCTCTTTCATTTTCTACAAGAAATATCAGAAGCTCAGCAACGAAGCAGTGATGCTATAAGAATGAAGTATCGACTCACTTGGATAATGCTCGACACTTGATCCATCGAGAGCATCGGGACGCTTGATTTGGCACAAGAAAATGGTTAGCGACATGCATGCGCCAAGATACGCAATCACAATTCTGTACAGCACGACGCACTTTGGGTTTTCGAGCGCAGGTACATGTTGGAGCTCCACCTTGTGCATTGCTGGTGGCTCCATTCTCTCTCTCTCTTGCTTTGTGGTGTCCAGCTAATAAATTGCCTACTACCTGTGCTTGTTCTTCGCGGCTATTTATGAGTCCTCAAGCGCCTTTGAACTCCAAAATGAGTCGAAACGAGACAACATTGGTCGGCATTTCGCATTTGAACGCCGATACCAACTGCTCAAGTGGAGCACAAAGTTGTAAGGATTAACATGAGCGGAGAGACGTTGCGTGAAGCCATCTGCGACGGCGACCTCGACGCTGTGCATCACCTCATTGACAAAGATGGCGCCAGTGTGAACTACGTCGACGTGGATGACGGCTGGCCGCTTCTGCTCTGGGCCGTGAAGGCGCATCAGCCCGAGTGTCTCGACTTCCTGCTGGCGAAAGGCGCGAACTTCCACATTGGAGACGGTTCTGGTAATACTGCGCTCCACAAGGCGGCGTACCTGGGCCACGAGGACTGCGTCCACATCCTGATCAAGCACGGTGCGCAGCTCGACGCTCGGAATCTCACGCACCAGACGCCCGCTGATCTCGCTGAGATCTTCGACCGCAAGGAGATCGTCGACCTGCTCGCCTCGTACCAGTACCAAAGCGCGCCAGAACACGGAGACAGCACTGCCGAGTAGTGACATACATCTGAATACCTGTTCTGCGGTAGTACCGCCAAAGTATTGGTTGTTGCATTAAATAACACGAGGGCTTTTTGAGCTGTTGACCTCATCGACGGTGACTGCTCTGCTGTTGCTTCTGGTCGACCACATCGATGATGCCCCCTCTTATCCGACACGAGTAGACACGGCTGATTGGGAGCAGATGCATCAAGCAGCAAGGTTAAACTTTATGATACCTTCCATAATGAATCATTGTTAAACCAGCAGCCTCACCTCTCTCCTCGCACGATGCACTTGGCTTCGAAGCGCGTGTTCGCTAGTTCCTCTGTGTCTCTTGCATCGTCCAGTAGCCTATTTTACGATCACATGCCCATCAGCACACACTGGTACGGCCAGGACCTTGAATGCGATGACAATCAAAGAAGACAAACCTTTGAGCCTGGACCGGACGAAGCAGGATGCGCTTCGAGACCTGGCTGGTCCAGGACGACGGGAGGAACTCGGAGTACTCCCATCCGTTGCTTTTATTCACTAAGTTGGGTGGAATTGACAAATGCACACAATCTAGTCCAGTTCAAAGAGGTAGGTAAAGATAACGGCTTTACGCGTGACGTACCTGGTGTTTCTTTCGCAACGAAGATGATCGGCGAGTGGTGGCGGCTGAGCTGCTTAAGAAGGATGAACACTTGCTCCGAGAGCGTCAATCCGTCTCCGACGCTTTTCGCTGTCATCTGCAACATAATGAGAGGGAAAAATCAATTAGTAGACAGTTGCTTGCGGGGAATAGCCATCGGGTTTCTTTCCTTGTCGATCGCGTGGAACGAGCTGATGCAGTTGAACACGAGCAGCAGCGCTGCAGAAAGTCACAGATTGTCATTAAAACCGCTGGCAACACCCATGGCCAGTCAATAAGCAGGCACGTACGAGTGGTCGGCGCATCCATGAGCTCAAAGTGAAGCTGGTTGAGCGTCGCGAGGCACTGGAACGTGTCTTGGCAGTTATACATCACGACGCGGTCCATTGCGCTGCGAGCTGCCTCCTGCGTGCATCCATACGATCACTCCTGTTAGCACAACTCCGCTTTCGTGGCTATATGCATAATGCTATTAACTCACATGCAATACGTACGTGGCGCTGCTTGGCGTCAGGGATCCTCGTCTTGAGCTTCACGTGCAGAATCTGCAGAAGCTGGTGCGCATCGACTTCAAACTCGTGGTCGAAGAGGAATACGCGCTCATTCGCTCGGTCCAGTGTCGCCCTCTCATGCCCACCCTTCTTCTGCTCTGCGTCTCCATCCCCTTTGCCGTCGTCCAGACTCTTGACCAGGAACGCCGCGACCACGTGCAGCAGCACGAGCAGCTTTGGAGTGGCGTCGTTGCCGCAGAGCTCCACCACCTGACGGGGCTGGAAACCGTCGCTCGTCCCAGCGCGAGGTCCTCCGCCAACAGAGGCACCGCCACTTACTGCATCGTCTATGAAGCGCAGGCCTGTACAGAACCCCTTGACGGGGCGGCGCGCGAACAGATCGAGCGCTGTCTCATCCAGCGACCAGAGCATATTCGCCAATTGCAAGTGCAACTTTTGAAGTGAGGGAAGGACGAAGAGATAAGGACAATATTTGTATTTAGTATTTTATTAGAGGAACCATTTAAACATTTTCATTCATTTGAGGTAGAGTCGTGAAATGTCCTTCAAAAAGTTATCTACCTGTATGCATAGTTTGTAAAATTCGTCCACTTTAGCCAATACTTGCGACGCACTGGCGTGGAGGCGAGCATTTTTCCATTCAATTACCAAACGTGATTGAAAATGGCGACCGCATCCGTCGACCTCGCGCACGTGTTCGTGGGCAGCAACGCGATCTCTAACGCTTTCTGCATCAACAGCGCCTGCGCTATCGCTATCAGCTACTCTCAGCCGCAGTACAATGGCAATGCGCACTTTGACGCGGCGTTCGCAGCCAAGAACGCGGTCGCACTCGTGAGCCGCGACTCGAAGAACGCGGAGCTGCTCAAGATCGAGCAGACGCTGCAGCACCGCGTTGCGACGGGCGACGCGACGCGCATCACGAGCGTATTCCTGAACTCAACAGGTTCGCGGGATTGCGTGTTCGCAGGCGACTCGGAAGGCAACGTGTTCCTGTGGCAGCGAGAGTCGTCGAACAACGACCAATGGCAGCTCATCAACCTGTCAAGTGTGCCAGCGCCATCATTGCAGGAGTCCTCCGTATTCGATGCATCCGCAGCGTCGACCGCGATGAAGCGGTTGTCCACATCGTCTGTTGCTGCGGTCGCTGCGGCAGAGACGAGTCGGCGCTGGATCTACTTTGTGTCGTTCTCGAACGGGACGCTCGTGGCGTTTGAACAGGACAAGCAGCAGTCCCCCAAGAGCGTCCGAGTGCTCGCGCAGTTGGATCTGGGCGTGAGCTTCATCATGGAGAGTCTCACTGCTTCCACCATCGATCTGCCGACAAAAAACCGAGAGGCAAATGTGCTGCTCGCGGCGGGTGGCGTAGACAGCAAAGTGCACTTGTACGAAGTGCCGGGCAACGCATCACGTCTGAACCAGCTGCTGGTGCTCGAAGGCCATCGTGGATGGATCCGCGGCTTGTCCTTTGAAAAGCAACAGCACTCTGTGTCGCCTGAGAAAGCGAGCCGCTCGCTGTTTCTGGCGTCAGCGTCGCAGGATCAGCGCATTCGCCTCTGGAAAGTGACTGCAGAGGCAAAACAGAGTGATGACAGCTCGCCAACGCCTTCATCGATCTCAACAGAGTCAACGACTATAAACGAGACGAGAGACGGGTTCCGGGCTGCCGGCGCCAACTTCTCGTACACCGTGAGCTTTGACGCACTGCTCATCGGCCACGAAGACTGGGTCACCTCGCTCGAGTGGACGCTCGTGCCAAAGGCGTCATCAAGTAGCAACAACGGTGCTGAAACTGAAACCGAGGCTTCGTACGAGTCGGCGCTGGTGTCGTCGTCCATGGACAACGCGCTGATCGTGTGGAAGAAGAATATGCAACTGGGCGTCTCGGGCGCCTGGTTCCCATCGCTTCGAGTGGGCGAAATGGGCGGCAATGGCATCCTCAAGGGGATCGTGCTGCCCAGCGACAGCGACCGACTGGAGCTGCTGGCGCTCAACTTCATGGGCCAGCTGGAGCGCTGGAAGCAGCAGCCATCACCGTCCAAGATTTTTTTACCGTCGGCGTCGCTGACTGGTCACTGCTCCACTGTGACAGACCTGTCGTGGTCGCCCTCGGGGGACTACCTGCTCTCCGTGTCGCTCGACCAGACAGCGCGCGTACTCGCTCCGCTGAAGAAACAAGGGCATGAGTCGTGGCACGAGATCTCGCGAGCGCAGGTGCACGGCTACGACCTCAATTGTGCCTGCTTCCTATTGGGTAATGACGGACGAGAGACGACAGCAAACGACCGCTTCGTGAGTGGCGCGGACGAGAAGATCCTGCGCGTCTTTGAAGCTCCAGACGACATCCAGTCACTCGTTTGCAAGCTATCGGGCCAGATCAGTGAGAGTGAGAGCGCACAGCAGCCGCGTGTTCAGCACGCGTACCTTCCGGAGCTCAGTCTCACCAACAAGACTCCGGCCGACGCGTCCTCTTCCGCCTCTGAGAGCAGCAACGGGGGCTACGCTGCGATTGACGCTAACTCACCGTCGCTGCGCCTCCCAGTGGGCGACACGCTGGGCAAGAAGACGCTGTGGCCGGAACAGCGGAAACTGTACGGCCACGGCAATGAGCTGCTCTGCGTCGCCTCGAACCACTCGGGCTCGCTCATCGCTTCGGCGTGTAAGTCCCGTGAAGAGCGCTTCGCGAGCGTCTGGCTTTGGAACACGAGCGACTGGAGCGTGGCGCAGGCACCGCTGGAAGGCCACAAGAGCTCGGTCGTGCAGCTCGCGTTCTCGCCGAACGACCAGTTCCTCGTGTCCGTGTCCAGAGATCGTCACTTCTGCATATATGAGAAGAAAATGAACGGCGAGGGAACGAGCCAGTTCGCGCTGGTCGAGAAGTTCAAAGCGCACAAGCGCATCATCTGGAGCTGCTCGTGGTCACCCGACTCGCGCTTCGTCGCCACTGCATCGAGAGACCAGACGTTTGCGCTGTGGGGACAAAGCGCAGCAGCAGCAGCAGGCACGTCGAGCGGCTGGGGTGCGGTGGGAAAGCCCGTCTCGCTGGAAAGCGCGGTCACTGCGATCGCATTTGCTCCATTAGTATCATCCCAACAACAAGACTCGTCGTACGTTGCGGCGGTTGGCTTGGAGAGTGGTGTGATCAAGCTCTTCAGTGTGACAGAAGGAGAAGGAGGATCGGTTGAGATCAATTTGATCTCTGAGGTGGAGTTCACGCTCTCGCCGTCAGCGACCGTCACGCGTCTCGCCTGGTCGCCTCACCAACAAAAGCAAAATGATAAGAGCAGTGACTTCGTGCTCGCGGCGTCCAGTAGCGACTACTCTGTGCGCCTGTACAACGTCCAACTCAAGTAGACTCTAACAAAACGAATCCTGACTGACCAAGTTGTTGTCTGAACCCCTTACGTGCTGCATTAGTATCCACCCTGGTTTGCTGCTACCTGTACGCGACCTTGCCCTGCATGTACTTGTTGATCTCATCCTCCAAGATCTGCGCCTGGCTCGGGTACTGCTCCTTGACGTCGTCCAGGTCGACGCGGCAGAGTACGTGGATCTGCACCCACGTGAGCGCCACGGCCGTGGTGGAGCGCTTGGCGCGCTGCAGCAGCGCCATCTCGCCAAAGTACTCACCCTTGCGCAGCACGCGAATGATCTTACGCGTGAGCGAGCGCGGATCCAGCACGCCTACGAGCCCCTTGGAGCCGATGAAGCCCATCCAGTCGCCGAACTCGCCCTTGCGGATCAACACGTCATCTTGCATGTAGATGACGGTGCGCAGGTGCAGGATGAGCAGCTCAATAACAGTCGGGTCGATCTTCTGTGCCGAGAGGAACGGGATCTGCTTGAGCATGTCGCGGTAGAGCTGGAATTTGACCTCACAGATCATTGCAGGCGACAGCTCGTTGATGAACGAGTCGGCGTCGGGGCTCACGCTCTTGGTCTCGCGGTACAGGTTCTCGTAGAAACCCTGGATGCGCCGGCTGAGCGGCTCGGGGATGCCGAGGAACTTGCAGCGCTCGTAGGTCGAGATAAGCTTCTTGTTGTATGCCACCTCGGCCTCGTCGAAGGACGTGATCACCGCGGCCACGGAGCCAAAGACGCTTGCCTGCAGCACGTTGCCGATGAGCATGAACACGGCGACTGAGACCTCCTCCAGGGTCGTGAACATCTGCGGCGGACTGGCGTTCAGGCAGCCGATGATGAGCGCCCAGCTGTGCGCATACTGCTCGCCGACAGACCGGAGCGCGTTCTCGGGGTCGTTCCGCTTCCACTCGACCGCGGCCCAGTTCCAGTAGCATGTGAGGCAGTGGCTCACGAGGAAGACTGTGCCCAGCAGCCTCACGAAGCGCACGAAGCCTGCCTTCTTGGCCGAGTGGAGCTTCCGTGCGAGCTGACTGACCTTGGCGAGTCGGATGACCTTGGCGAAGCTCAGGAATCGCCCTTTCTTCTCGGTTACCGCCAGGTACTCGAAGGGGAACCAGCTGAGGAAGTCCGGGAGCGCCCAGATGCTCGTCAGGTAGTGGCGCGCCGTGTTGGCCGGGCCCGAGACCACCTCGCTGCGCTCGTTCTCGAAGGACGAGAACGAGTTGGCAACAAAATCGATGAAGAATACGGCAATGCCCAGTAGGTTGAGCGACGACGCGTACGCGGGGTTGAAGTCAAAGCCGAGTGAGAGCGGCGTGAACACCATGTCCACGCAGATCATCGTGAGGATGAACACGTCCCAGAAGCCGCGCTGTGGCGAGTCGTGGCGGAGCGTGAGCGGATGGATCTGGCGGATGTCGCGCAGCAGCTGCGTGCTACCGTGTGACGAGGGCGACGACGCCCCAGATGAGGGTCCCACACGGTGGCGGAGCGGCGTGAAGAGCTTTTTGGACCAGCGCGCGAGACTGCTCGTGCGCCGCGCCAAACTCTTGTCCAACGTCATGGAGCTGATGGAGAACCGGCGTGTGAGCGGCTGCTCGCGGTTGTGCTTGGCCTGCTTAGCGGACGACATCTGTAGCTCGGACACGAACGTGACCGCGCTCAGGATCGACTTGGTCTTGGTAATCGTGCGTGCCTCGAGACTGTGACGACGCACACCGTTTACGGTCTCGTTGCTGTCGGGGACGGCGGCAACGGGCACCGCCACGCTGGCCGACGCGGTCTTGCGGAGCGTGAAGAGCGCATCCGAAATGTCGAGCAGCGAGTTCTTCTTGCCAACGAGAGGTTCATCAGCACGACGCGTCTGCTGCTCTTTCAGCACCTGCTCGTCGCTGTCCATCGTCCTGGCCACAGCTAGGTTGCTACCGTCTTGATCGACCTCGTCGCGCTCGAAGCTCGGACTCATGAGCGGCAGCGACGTCGCGGGCGGACCGGTGGGGAATAGTTGGTAGTTAGCGGGTGAGAAGTTCTCGCTCACACTGCGGTTGCGCTGCGCGGCCGTCGTCAACTTGAGCTGCCGATGCACGAGCGTGCTAAGATCCCTGATCATCTGCTGCGTGCGCAGTAGGTGGTCCTGCATGTCGTCCATGCGCTCCTCCAGGCGCTGCAAGTGGTGGTGGCGCTCGTACTTGACGGACTTGGAGTTCACGTCGTTTGGGTGCCCTGTCTTGTTTGCTGTCGTGTGCTGCTGGTGATGCGAGCGATGCTCGTGTGTAGTTGCTGACGCGGGCCGTGCGAGCAGCGCCGCCGCCGTCGCCACGGACGCGAACTTGTCCATCCCGTACCTGCGCGTGTGTGCTCTGATGCTGGAAGCGCCTTTATCTTAAGAGCTAGTGTGCGGCTGGCTCATGCGGCGCAAATAGCGACTGAAGGCGCATCATCATCCCTATTATTTCCTTGGTCTGTTGTCATAGATAGGCCGACGTCCAAGGCGCGAAAGTGTAACAACCCGTTCAATGTGGACACCTTGTGTTGCCAGACTTCAAATCAGATTATCAACCAATAAAATATCAGTCATGAGTTTACAGTAATGTGATTGGTTGAAATGAAGATCGCGCCTCTTCGAAATCGCAATTGGATCTCTGTTGGGTGAACAGACACAAAATCTGTTGTTGATACGCATGCCAATCAGCTTCACATCATTTCTTCTCAGCGAAGCCCAAGCGAATCCTCGTCATGGCGGATGGCGCAGCTGCGAGTAAGAGAGACGCATCGCAGGCCGTCAGCGCCATGCGTGCGGTGATCGACGCCAAGCTGCGCGAGGACGGCGTCTACGAGCAGGTCCGCCAGCTCGTGCGCTCGAAGGCAGAGACCCAGCGCCAAGCAGCGCGCAGCAATCCAAACGCAACGGCGACGGGCGTGAATGGCGATGCTGATGGGGATGCTTTTGTGAAGACAAATACAGATGAAGAACAGGAGGAAGAGCACTTAATCCGCGATGTGCTCGAGAGCGAGGTCGTGCAGCAGCTGCTCACTGCGATCAGGTCCATGAAACTGCGCGATTCCAATGGGGATGTAGAGCAAGAAGTCATCGCTTTTCCAGATGATGGCGAAGCTGAGCCAGAAAGAAGCACCATGCAGCGACAAGCAAACGCAGTGAATGAGCACGGCGTGTACCTCTTTCTCCGTTTGGCGGGCGGAAAAGCGTTCATCGATCAGTTGCTGCTGGCAGCAGAAGAACAAGACGAAGACGGCAGCATGGGCGTGTTCTCTGAGGCTCAGATCGGTCAAGTTAGATCGTTCTTCCGCGTGATTGCAACATTTCAGAGCCAGCGCCTGACCTCAAAGGACGTACTATGCTGCGTGGATCCGCCGTTCGATGAATACTTTCGCTTCCACATCGAGAAGCGGAAGACGCGCAAGTCGTGGGCTCCAGTTAATCGATCCAAAGCACTACCTGGAAGCGTCCCGTACGAAGTGGAGGTTGTGACGCCCTGGGAAGCGCTCTGCCTCGTCGACGAGCCCGTGCAGATCGATCTCATTAAAGTCAACAAGAAGCTCACGCACTGGAGCAGCAGCAGCGGTCCACAATGGCGGGAGCTCTCAAAAGAGCTGGTCGCAGTGCACCGTCTCGACTGGCGCCGCGTGCTCTGCTCCACTTTGCAGCTCGTACACTTGCCAATAGCTTTGATGGGGAAGATGAAGGTTCCAATTGGGACGCTGGACTTCCGAGCGGATCTGCTGCACTTCAAGCGCACTCCGTCGATCGCGCGCGAGGTCTCGGTGTTCCTCAACAAGGAGACACTGCAGCACAATACGCTCAATCATTCGTTCTACCAGTACGCCAAGCAGTGGTGGGAAGAGTACCGCAGCGAGTCCACGATATACGAAGAGGCTCAGCAACATGAGCGCGAAGGCCGAGAGGAATACAAGAAGAGCGTGTCGCTAAGCGGCTCTGAAAGCCCACCGAGGAGACGACCGCGACTGGTGAAGCTTTTTGCAGAGGATGACGACGGACGCTTCCGCATGGTCTGCAAATTTATCACGCTTATTCGCGCGCCGCTGGCGATTAAGAGCCCCAGTGAGGCCGCGCGCTTTGTCGGACTGCTCCCGTTTGAGTCGAATCCTGTGGTAGGCGGCGCGCGAGACGAAACGTGGCGGTCCATTCCAGCTTTCCTGTCAACTGGCAAAGGCGACGCCCAGGACCACGCGGTGAGTATTGTACTCTTGTGTTGTCTCGTCTTCATTGAGGTTGGCGTTGAGCTGACCCATACTCATGCTTTGTATGCTGCAATGTTTCTTTGCAGCTTTTGTTGGCGTCACTGCTTCTGGGGTGTGGCTTGGACGCGTACGTGTGCATCGGGATGATCGCTGCAGGCAAGACCCCTAACAAGTCCCGATACAAAACCAACCCGTCATTATCTTCTGGGACTGAGGTAGGGCACGTCTGGGTGCTCACGCGAGGCACAAGCGCTTCAAAGACCAAGTACGTAGGTACTTCTTGTGATTCTTCAGTCTCTACAGCCAACCACTCACACTATCTCACTCATTCTCTCTCTTTCGCTCCGTCTCAGCGAGGTTGTGTTCTGGGAATCCGTGACTGGCGAGCGCTTCAACTTGCTCGAGAACAAAAATGACTTGAGCCACTATAGGCGCCACGGCTACTGCTCCATCGACTGCGTCTTCAACGACCGCCAGTTCTTTGCAAATCTGCAGCCGCGCACCTGGAAACTGAGGGACACGTCGTTCGACTTTGAGGCCGACGACGGCGCGTGGAAGCCCATGAACCAGCAGATGATCGCGGATTTGCCCTTCAGTCAGCCCATGATTCCTCTCGAAGCGCCAGACGTCGCGGCGTTGCCTGGGATCGAACGGGACTGGACGCTCGCGCTACGACGACAGATCAGCTCCCGAAGGCGCGAGAGCGGATACGTTACGCGCTGGAGCGACGAGCTCAGCTTCTACCTGCTGCCGGCGCTGAACGCGTACGAGATGGAGCGGCTCTACGGCATCACGCAGGTGGACAACGTGTTCTTCCAGCAGAGCATCATGCGCTTCGTGCAGGAGGGCCACACGTTCCAGGGCGTGCCCATTATGTTCACGGCCGAGTCGGTTCAGGAAGCCATGGACGTGCTGGAGACCAACGAGCTGGCGGCCGGGATCATCGATCTGCATGCGCGCGCCTCGCACTTTGGACTCGCGGTGCGCTGCTTCGCATACCCGGAGGGTATCGTGGTCACGTGGGTGATGCTCGCAGTCAGTTATTTGCCCACAAGCAGTACCTAACGCCATTTGGTCATTCGGCAAGCACTTGCGTACGCAACAATAACCATTTACAGACTTAGCTTTGAGGGGTTGGATAAATGGATGGATACCTACAGGGTCTCTGTAGAGGAACAATAAAAGAGCCTTAGGGAAAAATGTAAATCGCGTTACAGTTCTTGAAGTACCGATCACAGTCGCGCCAGCCTTCACGAGGACGCCTCGGCGCTCCCCCACGGTGCGCGCGCGACCACATCGCCCTCCGTGTTCCCCTGCAAGACCTGCACGGACAGCGGTGCCTGCATCACATTCTCCTCTGCAGCGTCTGGCGACGAACCTGCCGGCGCTCGAGGGTCCACCACTTGGATCGTCGTGCTCACAGCGAGCAGCTACAGAACGGTAGAGATATATAGAACCAATCAAGTATTAGCGCGCGGTTGGTCTTGATACACAAAGCGCAAGTATAGTTATTGATAACATACCTTTTCCAGCGCGTTGATGAGTTTGTTGAGCGTCTTGTACGATTTCTGCGGCTCGAGGATCACTTCTGTCAGTCGCTGCAGCGTAAACGGTGGACTGCACACATAGCAACCCACCCATTCACTAGCATTAGTGTCGGCCCTATGACATACCCGTAGCACAATTCCAATAGAAAGCCACACACCCTTCAAACGTGTTGAGCAGCTCTGTGATGTTGCTTCGGCGCTCGCTCGACTTGTTCTTGTTCGTCGGGCTCCAGCCCATGCCGGCCGTCGTGGCCGTGGTGTCCGCCGCCGCCACCTGATCCATGGCGATCTGCAGCTTGGCGACCAGCAGCTTCTTCAGGTGCGCCCACAAGTAGCATGGCACACCCGTCACACGGATCTCCTCCAGCACGCGCTCCAGCACAGGCGTGATCGTGGAGCTGGCGCCCGACGCGAAGTCTGTGGTCACAATGGACAGATAGATGCACACGGGTCAGCGTAAACATCGCCAACTTCTGAGGCAGAGTGCGTCGCTTCTACTGCGCCTCCGAGAGAACAAAGACCGCCAGCACAGAGCTCCGTCTGGTGAACACCACTAGCGAAACGAATCGGTGACGCGCGCGCACCTGCGAGCTCCTTCTCGTTCTCAGCGATGAGCTCTTCGCGGTTGTCTTCGCCCATGTCTGTCAGTCAGTCTGTCTGTTCAGGTTGGCTGAATTCTGATTGTGAAGTGTGTGAGGAATGTGAAGTGGAGGATCGCCCCTCGCTTTCTTTCCATTTTTATGTGCTTCGCGCGACCTTCGTGCGACCTCCGAAGTTGAACCCATTCTGGTCAAAACATGAATCAGTCTTAATGCTCAAATCCATTGACGCTTGTGAGCGCATTGCTATATTTCTCTGTGTGGACATTAATGAGGTTGATTTCCAAAAGGCTCGACGGTAAGACTGAGCACTTAGATGGACGCTTGTAGTTGTGAAGGCGATGGGAACGCGCGGATGAAGCCCTTGCCGACGCTCTGGAGGACGTCTGGCGCGGTCATGGAGCGCTGGTGGATCCCAAACGCCTCGAAGGTACTTTGGGGCAAAGCAATAACAACATATTACGACACAGGAGAACAAAGATGTCAAAACGAATGTACTACTATGAAGCGAAGTGAATGCGTCCAACAGAAAGCTAATGACCGACCTTGCGCGAGTGACCAGCGACCCGCCGAGCGCAGCGAGCAGCAGCGGGTTGCCACTGAACTGATCGCTTGAGCTGCAGAAGTCATAAGCAGTTTGTTGCAATTAGAAGCTGATGCGATAAGAGTCATAGAAGTAGAAAGCAAAACTGAAGAGATTCACGTACATCTGTCTGTGCTTCGACCAGGCGACGAAAGTAGCGATTGCGCCAGTGAGAACCTGGCGAGTGACAGCCAAAGAACACCAAAAAACCTGGTTAGCAGATGTGGCATTGCGCAACAATGGATTGAGAGAGAGGTCATACTTACGTCTCCCTGTCCACCACAGCGTCTTGGGCACCCAAACTCGTCATTGTGGAAAGCTATTGAACGATAAACAAGCAGTATCAAAGTAGAGATTAGTCAGAGTTCCCATGGAAGACAAGGGTCGAATGCCAATATGAATGGGAAGCAAAACTTCACGTACTGTTCTCTCCATCCGAGAAAGCATCGACGCGACCCTTCTGGATAACAACAGAACCGAGTCTATGCATTCAAATCAACAACAAGTGGCCAGATCAGCTCAAGTCTGTCTAAAGCTCCTTTCATAATAATAGCACTCACGCTTTGCTCAGCTCAGCTGGGACAATCGCTGCTGCTTGGACTGGATCCGCGTCTTCCAATAGTCCAATAGAAACGCACAGGCGCGCGTATTCCATCTACACATCACCACAAAAGACACACCTTCAAAATTTAGAGGCTGTGTAAACAAACCTCCCAATATGAAACCCTAGCGTACCGCGTTGGGCGTCAGAATCGCGTTGTCATATCCACGAATGAGCTCTGGCTCTAAGCTCGTGAGAAATAGCGCGTCACCGTCCAGAATCAGCGGCAGATCTACAACGCGCGCACGCTTAATGAGCTGCCGCGTGATTTCCTGCACGGCGGCGTCACGACCAAGTCCGGGGCCGATCACGAGCGCATCGAGGCGCGAGAACACGTTGCTGATACGCCCCACCGCAGCCTCCAAAGCGCTTGTCCGGTCTGCCTCTGGTAGATTCTTTAGCGAGTTGTCGGAGCGCAGCAGCGGGTGCACGATCAGCTCGGGACTGTAGCTCTTGATGGGGATTGCGGCTTCCTCCGTGCAGAAGAGGTGGCACAAGTCGGCTCCCTGTGAGTACATAACCGTCGCACAAGTTAGTTTAAGCATACGCAGCAATGCAGTTAGTCTTAGCTACCCAAGCGCATCTTACGGTCTTCAGGCTTGAGATGCCGGCGTAGTACGGCGCTCCGGTGTACTCGAACGAACCGCCAACGACGCCCACGCGGCCTGCACACAAGATCACACACAAAGACAGTTGAGTGAAGCAGAGTCACAGACCCAGCAACAGCGGCAGTGCGTACGAGCGAGGCGTACCGTGTTGTCCTTTGCGCCAGTCGGTCGTTAGCGGCGGGATGAGCTTCTGCACGAGCTTCTTCGCTGCCTGCATCGCTCCAACTTGTCTGCTGTGCGTGTCTTCGGACTATTTGAAGTCTGAGCATTGCTGGAGATAAAGTTGGCAATCCTGCTACTCACATATATTTCAGCCAATGACATCACACTTGATCCAACATTCCAGCCAACCATGTGAAGGACACATATTTTCTCAGATCGATCCGACACTGCCACTATATCCTGTGGAAATGGAGCGGCGCTACAGCGGCTACGACGAGTACGAGGGCATATTCGGGCCGCTCGGTGTCTATGGATCCTCTCAGCGTTATACTCGTGGCGTCAGTGACTCAACATTTAACACTGGTAGCCGTAGGAGCACCCACAGTCGTCACCACCACGCCCATGCACCATCATCACGCCTCGCGTCCTTTGGGCAAATGCGCAGCGACGTGGATGCGCGTGGCAAGTACCTGGCAGGACGCCACGCAAAGCGCAGGCTTAAGTCCTTTGATATCGATGTCGGCGCTGAGGAAGGCAGCGCTGGGGATAGCGAGCGTGAAGGCAGGAACCCGCTCGCACAGCCACATGGAAAATCGTCAGCTCCATTGCCTCACGCACAGCGCCAGGTGTGGCTGCCCACGCGCAACTTCTCGTTCCGCCAGCGCGCTGGGAAGCTCGATATGCGCGCGATCGCACGTCTAGACCTCGAGAAGATCGTCGCGACCACAGATATCGACGCGATCCAGCGCCACCTGGAGAACTTGGCGTTCGCCGACGTCACCATCGACGACGTGCAGCACTATTCGGACGCGTACTTTCTCAAACTATTCCAGATCGCTCAGGTGAGCGTGCATATATATGTGCTCGTCAAAGCTGTTCTCAGTGGCTCATTACTGATGGCCGTCGTTGTTTTGCTCGGTGTGTGTAGCTGACGCTCGAGTACTTGCTGAACGTGCAAGACTCGCTGGTGACGCACTCGGAGAGCGTCGAGACCCAGTGTGAGCAGCTCCTGTCCGAGTGTCAGCAGCTGGAGACCGAGAACGACGCGTTTGAAGCCGAGACTGCGAGTTTGAAGAAGGAAATTCGGCAGAAACAGAGGACGATGGCCACGTTTGAGGTGATGCTGCTGAACGCGTCAGCCTCTCAACGACACCGAGGTTTCCCAAATGCAGCAGTCGACAAGGAGAACACCGCCGCCGAAGCAAATGCGATCGTCGACAGGCTCTTGAGGAGTACCAGTGGCGCAGAGAAGAAAGAAGACGGCGTTGTTGACAAGCGTAAGCCATTATTTATGATGTCATTGTTCAGTGTCAAAATGTCAAGTTGTCACTCTAACATATCTGTGAAATTGTGATCTGTAGCTGTCGACTGTATCGTGTGTGGGAAGAAGTTCCTGTCTGCAGAGTACCTCATTCGTCACCAGCAGCGTAAACACCAGAGCGACTCCAAGAAGAAGAACAAAAACAACCACCGAAGAAAGAAGAGCAAGCGATCTGACAGCTCGTCGTTATCGAATTCAGCCTCCTCTGGTGCCGAAAGCTCTGCTTCCAAGAAAAAATCAAAAGGTGTGAAGACTGCGCCACTACCCGCAGAAGTGGTAAAAGCCCTGGAAGAAAAGAACGAGCTTGCAAAGCAGCTCGTGCAGCTTCAAGAGCAGCTTCTTCAGGAGAAAAACGCGCGAGACGAGCAGTCGAAGCTCCTGGAAGGACAGCAGAGCCAGCTCACGTCGCAGATGGTGGGCAACATGAGCAAGCTGCAGGAGATGCTGCTGGAGATAGAGAAGAAGCAGGAGGCGACCAAGCAGGACATGATGAAGTACACGCAGGAGACGATCACGCGCCTGCAGAACGAAGCGGCGAATGCGCGCTTGCTCAAGAAGGTCGAGTCAAGAGCTGGCAAGATGCTCAGTGATGACGATGAGGAACAGGCAACTAAGAAAAAATCGAAAGACCAAGATCCAGAATCTACAACTACATGGCAGGAGAAGCAGCTCGAGAAGATGCTCGAAGTGTTCTTCAAAGCGCAGACGCAGCAGCAGCAGGAAATCGACGCGTTGGCCCAGGAAAACAGCAAACTCTGGAGCAAAAAGAAGACGAAGCAGCGGAGTAGCAGGAGATACAATCCGCACGTCGAAAAATCATCGCTGATGCAAATGGCAGCGCTGGATGTGCGGCGCTTTGGCATCGACAATGGTGACCTAGGATGTGAAGAAGAGACGCAAGTGTCGCTGGTGAAACCTGTGGCAAAAATTGCGCTCCTGGAAGACAAATTGGTGCAGACGGATGAAGAGGAGGACTCGAAGAAGAAAGCAGTTCCAGTCAGTACCCAAGAAGTGCAAACGGATTCTGTGCTTGAAGGCAAATCGCCAGTTAAACTCCCTCCTCCTATGCCAAAAAAGCTGAAGCCCGCTCGCAAGAATATGGCGGATGAGCGAGCGATTTCACCGTTAAAAGCACCGGAGCCCAAGCCAGCACCTATTGCTGAAGCGAAAGCTGCGATTCCAGACCCGCCACCAACGCCACAGGTTCTAGAAGAGAAAGCAAAATCTGGTGATGATAAAGAAAAAAAACTCCAGCACGCAGCTCAGGTGGTGGGCAAAGTCGCGATCGGGTTCTTGACGCGAAAGAAGCTGGAGAACCCTGCTAACTGGCTCATTTGTCTTCCATTTTCAGCTCTGGAGGCTGCACTCTCGGAGGAAGAGCTACGTCAGCTTCATGAATGGAACAAGGATTCCTCAAAAGAGCTGGTGATTGAAGTAGAGAGCGGCATGACTGCGAATGAACTGCGGCTGGCGGTGGCGCGAGGCTTGTCTGGTAAACAACAGGATGAAGAAGATGATGACGATGATGTCGAGCTAGAAGATGGCAGTCTTGCAATCGACTACCATCGCGTGCTGCTTCATCACAAAGACACACGCGAAGAGCTCCATGGCGATCGGCCCATCCACTCGTTCAAGAACCAGATCGAAGTAGAGATCATCCCTTTCTACCAGGCTGCAGAGGACCACGTCGAAGGCGTGTTTGAGTTCCATAGTGACGTCACTGGTCGTCTTAGAGAGATCCGGCGAGCGTCCATGGAGTTGGCAGCGATTAGCTCAATTGGTGATCAAGGAGAAGCAGAGGGATGTCGATTGAGAAAGATTGTGCGATTACAGGCGCGTGTTCGAGGCTTCCTCGCAAAGCGCAAAGTCGCGATGCTGAAGATCGACCGGCTTGTGGAGAATCGAATCGCAAAAATGCGAGCGGCAGCAGCTTCAAAGCGACAGCAGAGGTCGGCTTCAGTTGGACAAGCGAGTTCGAGTGTCAGCTCATTCTCGGATCCGATCGTTGCACAGCAATGCAAACAGGTTCAAGTGCGACTTAATGCAGCTGTCAAGAGTAAGCTGAGCTCAAATGGTGATGTCAACAACAAAAAGACCAGGGTCGAGAGCGAGAATGGACTCTCCGCCGCAGCGTATGAGCAGCAGCTGCAGCTTTTAGAGCAAAGTCGGAGTAAATTGCCCTCAATTGTCCACTCTCGTATCAAAAGCCTCCATGAGCGTCTGGAGCAACTGGTGGCGACAGAGTACGACCCGGAGAAGGCGAAGTTACAGGAGAAGCGAGATGACGCCGCTATCAAAATCCAAGGCGCAGTGCAGGTCGCGATTGCGAGACGGCGGCTGCAGATGCTTCTTGACAAACGCAGAGACGGACAAGAGGGGGCTCTAAGAGATCAGGAAATGGCTCCAGCACTGATTTCCCCTCTGCTCTCGCCACGGTCAGATCTGAGTGCTGATGATGATTCGGATGCCAAGAGCGCGCAAGACGATGGAAAAGCCGAATTGGACGACTTTGACGCAAAAGAGATTGCGAAACTAGCGGATGCGTACGAAGACGGACTGCAAGTAGCTATGTCTGTGGACGCAAAGCTAGGAACTGATGAGATCAGCAGCGTTGATAATGGTAGTGGGATGACGCAGCGAGCTACACCGAAGCGAAACGAGAGTCCGCCACTGGAAGAGCTCGATCTGCCAGAAGAGAAGCCCGCGGTCATGAGACGGACCACCGCGCGAACACCGCAGCTCACTCACGCAGTAACGAAAAGCGCCAAATCAACGACCCAAGAGCAGCAACAACAGCTGCCACCGCGAGCATCGACTCCCATTCGGCACATGGAGACAGCGGCAGCGGTAGCGGTGGAGCCTGGTCGCTCGCCTCGCCCAAAGCTCGACAACGAGATCATCTCGCCCTTCTCCAAGACCCCGCTGCTCTCACGGAGGAGCGGTCCCGCGATACGACGAGGCACCGGATACGACAATGCGCGGTAGCCTTCCACAGAGGCATGAAAGGTCCAAATGGCAATGTATTTGGGGATCGTTTCCTTGTTTATTTTGTTTCGGTAGCTCTTCGTTTCAATCGCATCTTTCCGATACTGACTCTCTCTCTCTCTTTCATGCTCTCCTGCTCCTCTACCAAAGCTAAAGCTGTCCTACTGCTGCTTATTGCTTGTGCTGGTTCTTGGCTCTTCGCTCGCGCACGGCGGCCGCGAGGTCCTTGAGCACCTCGACCGTGGTCTCCCAGCCCATGCAGGCATCCGTGACGCTCTTGCCGTAGACGAGCGGCTGGCCCGGGATGAGCGACTGCGCTCCCTCTTCGATGTTCGACTCGAGCATCACGCCGATGATGCGGTCGTCACCGGCGCGCAGCTGCGCCGCGATGTCGGCCGCCACAACCACCTGGTTGCGGTGGTCCTTGTTCGAGTTGCCGTGCGAGCAGTCGACCATGACGTTGTCCGCCACGTTCGCCTTGAGCATCATCTTGGACACGTCGTCGATGTGCTTCTTCTCGAAGTTCGGGCCGGTCTTGCCGCCGCGGAGGATCGTGTGGCACGTGTCGTTGCCCGACGTGCTGACGATCGCCGCGATGCCCTGCGAGCTCACGCTCAAGAAGCAGTGTGGGTGGCGCGCCGCAACGACAGCGTCGACCGCGAGCTGCAACGAGCCCCCGGTTCCGTTCTTGAAGCCGATTGGCATCGAGAGACCCGACGTGAGTTCACGATGCAGCTGGCACTCGGTTGTGCGCGCGCCGATGGCGCCCCAGCTGACCAGGTCCGAGATGAATTGTGGGGACATGGTGTCGAGGAACTCGCAGCCAGCTGGGAGACCCATCTCGTTGATGCGCGCGAGCAGCTCACGCGCCACACGGAGACCCTTATTGATGTTGAACGAGCCGTTGAGGTCCGGGTCGTTAATCAGTCCCTTCCACCCAACGGTCGTGCGCGGCTTCTCGAAATACACACGCATGACGATCAGTAAGTCCTTCGAGAGCTCCTGCTTGATGGTGAGCAAGCGCTTGGCTGTAAATTAGCATTACATTGAGAGCAACAGATCAGTAAATTGCACACAAAAAATGCACATCAGCAGCAATTGCCCATTGCGTCGTGTACGCACCGTAGTCAATCGCAGCTTCAACATCATGGATGGAGCATGGTCCAACAATCACAACGAGGCGGTCATCCACACGGCGGAGCACGTTCGCGACGCCCTGACGACCGCGGTTAATCTAAGGAAACAGACGAGCAACAGCAATACACCGTGTCAGTATTCACTACGCACAAGACACCACGCAATGCGAACAAACGAGCAGCATTGATACGTACAGTCTGCGCCATCTTGGACGAGAGCGGGATCTCTTCCAGCAGGCAGGCTGGCGGGATGAGCGGGCGGATGCCCGTGATGCGCACGTCCACGATCGCCTTCTTGTCCGAGATCTTGACGTCCTCGCTGGCCGTGCCGCTGGGGATGCGCAGGCGGCGCGGACTCTTGCTGCTCTTGGAGGCGCGGAACGGGTCGTCGCTGTCGTCGCTGTCGCTGTCGTGCTTCTTGCTCTTGTTCTTGCCGCCCTTGCCCTTGGTCGCTGGCTGCTGCGCCTGCTTGCCCAGCACGAAACCGAGCACACCGATGCTGCCGGCCGTGAGCAGCGTCATGGTGGCCGCCAGCAACCCCAGACCGAGCGTCAGGGACGTCGAGAGCTGTCCGTCGCGCGCGCTCATCTTCACTCGTCTAAGTTGCGTGAATTTGCGGAATGGTGCTCATGGTGCTGATTGATGGTGGCTGGGTGCCCCTCCAGCCACAGCACCAAGCAAGCAGATCTTTTTTGCGCAATCTGAAAGAGGTCGAGACAGTGACGACCCACCCGAACAGTGACCCGTAAACCCATTTCAATACAAATTGAAAGACTAACAACCGGGTCGGGGTGATTATTTGAGACCCGAATCCAACAAGATCGGATCTGTTTGGTGGTCTGTTTATGGTGGGAACTCCACAGGAAAAAACGTGTGGGAGTGAGCAGCCACTTGTGACGAGCGAACGGCTGTTTGTTGATGGGATGGAGGGATGATGGTTTCCGCAATGCTTTGCGGCGCGAATGGCTGAGGCAACCTGTTCGAACAACTTGCTTGTTGCCGTTTTGGTGTTGCTTGTTTGCTTGGTGGCACGCTTGAGTGGCATGGACGGTTGGCTGAAAATCGCAACATGTCCGTCCGTGTGTAAAACCCTCGTTGTATTTTTTTCTAAGGTTGATATTAATTTTAAGTCGACGCACCAATGCTTCTGGTCGCCTTCGTCCCACTCTCTCATGCGAGCACTTCTTCGAACCGGTCCGAGTCGCTGAGACTGGACGACTCGCTGATGCGCACGCCCTCGGGGCCGTTGTTCTCCATGTACACGCGGCCCGTGCTCACAAAGCCGATGACGTTGAGCAGGTCCGCCTGCTCCGCGATCGACTGGTCCAGCTGCTGGAACGCCAGCAGCTCCGACGTGCGCGGCGCGCTGCTCGTGTCGCTCATGAGGCACGAGTTGCGCCGCGTCACGTCCAGCAATTCCTGCGCCTTCGCCGAGATCTCGCGCAGCCGTGTCGCGAGGTCCCGATCGCGGTTCTCGTACGACGATCTTCGGTCCACGAACGGCGTGTTGTTGTTCATCTCAATCGTCTCGGGGTCCTCGGCGTCCTCCACGTCGTCGTCCTCAAAGTCGTACACATCGTAGCTCTCCGATGGATCAGTCTCCAGACGCGCTCGACCTTTTTCACGATGCGCTCGGATCGAGAGCGGACTGAACGGCACCTGGCTGGTGGAGAAGTTGCCTGAGAACTCTGGCATCGACTGCGGCGCAGCTTTCTCACAACTCTTCTCGGTGGTTAGAGTCTTCATCGAGCGCTCCGACAGAATCTTCTGCAGCGACCGCACGCTGTCGTTGCTGCTGATGGCCGAGAGCCGCTCGCACGAATCCTCTTCCGTCGCCTCCGAATGCTCGAAATCCAAAAAGATGTTCGTCGTCGTGGAGAAGAACGACGGCGTGCCCGCTGGCTGGTTCTGCAGCTCCTTGCGCGCCGAGTGCACGCAGCGGTTGCAGAAATGCGTCGCACCTTCGCCCTTGCTGCTGCGAGCGGAGACGGTGGAGAAGCGCTCGCTGTCGAACGATTTCACGCGGCTCGAGTTGCCGCAATCCTTGCACACATCCTGTTTGTTGTTAACAGAAAAAAAGCGAATTGGCAGATGAAAGAAAGTCGTTAGCGATGGTAACCAAGAGAACAACGATAATGTCGCACGAGAGAGCGGAATGAAGACGAGCTAGAATGCAGAATTCGCACGCACCTCGGAGCAAATTCCGCACGAGTAGCGGGGGCGAATGAGCGTAAACCGCTTGTTGCACATATAGCAGTACTTTCGCGCTCTGCTCGATGAAAAAGCAATATAGGAATCCGTTAGCGTCACCACTTCACGCAATATGAAGGGCTCAATGAAGGTGCTTCATGAAAATAAACTGGCCACGTACCCTTTCGCGAGAAGCTGCGAGCGCTTGCTCTCCATCTGGTGCGCCATGAACTTGGTCTCCATGAACTTGTTGAGGTTCGTCACGAACGACGTGAACGTCTCGTGCACAAACGCCACGAGCTTGCCCGTGGACGACGCGCTCCAGGAGCTCGACGAGCCCTGCCACATCACGTTGGTGGATCGGCCGTCCATGTTCTCCTTAAATAAAAATACGCCCGACACTTTTGTGCGCACGAGCCCGTATGACGACTCCATTGACGGGCACTGCTTCAAATCTATCGAGTGGAGCACGAGGTAGCCGATGTCGTTGCCCTCATTGTCCATCATCGTGCCGGTGCTCTGTTATTAGAAAATAGATACAACAACACAGTTATTAGCGGCGACATCGACATGTCAAGAGACACGCATACGGTGTACGCACCCTGAGAAAGCAGACGTCTCGGCTCTTCGCAAACAGCCCGGACCCGCGCGCGGCGATCCAGTTGATACCGACGTAGTTGTGCGGCTCGATCTCGTCGCGCTTCGAGATCACGTGCAGCACGGCAGCGTCGAGACAGTTCTCCATGAGGAAAGTCGAGTTGCTCCGGAAGTCGAGCGTGTTGTCGGCGTAGAGCGCGTCCATGGTGCGGCTGAGCGTCATGGCGACCTTGCCCATGCACTTGAACTCGACGTTGCGCGAGGTGTCGTACTTGCGGCAGTACGTGCGGATGCCCGTGTCGCGGAAGTGCTTCTTGGAGCTCGAGAGCTTCCACCCGGACGAGCCGTCCTCGTACGACATCGACCACTTGACGTTGCGCACGGCGTCGGTGCGCAGCTTGTCAGCCTGCTCCTCGTAGCGGCGGTTCTGCTCGCTCGAGCTGTCGACGCGCGCGAAGAAGTCGACGGGTAGCGGGAAGCGCGCGGCCACAGAGGACGAGCCGCGCATGCGCCCCATAAGCGACGGGCGGACATCGCGCGAGGAGTTCTCCATGCTGCTTCACGCCCTGCGGATGGATATGTGCTGTGTGCGTGCTGTGTGCGTGTGCACGTGCGAGTGCGAGCGAACAATTAGAGAGCTCTTTTGGCAGATTGATGGTCCGAGCCGCAATTTGCAAACAACCAGCAGGAAAAAGACAACACGAGAGAGAGGTGAGGCTTGCTGATTGTCGAGTGCGAAAAAAGAGCTTTCCTTGTCGCGATCCCCCTCTCATAATGAATCAAGTGAACGTCACGCTGATCATTTTGACCAGCATGGCAGGTTCAATTCGTTTTATAGAAATAGGCTGACAGCATTGAAATGTATCCCCTGGTATTTTGGCTGAAGATGTGTGTCAATTCGAAGCGTTGAAATAACCTTTTGTAATGAGTATCATGAATTTGATGCTATGTAAACAGGATTATTTTACCTATTTAAAACGGATATTTTTATATTATAAAAGGTAGAAAAATGTTCAAGTTTGATATAAAGAGGTTGTTGTGTGTACTTGTCTCATTAAAAGAAAAGTTATTGTTAGCTCGTTTTTGAATTACTTAGATTACAAAAAATCAGAATGCAGTCCTCTATACATGCGATACGCAATACAAAAGGTGGAATGTGCAGCAAACACGACGACAACACGATGCGCAGATAAAGAAACAACAACACGAAGAGCGAGAGCGAGGGGTAGGGTCGTCACCACCGTTTTTTGGCTGATGGAAGGAAAAGAAAGAAGGAGACCAACCGTTGAAACCGTCTCTGCCACACACACACACAAATTGTCGCTTTTGAAGCCATCGGCAGGCACTTGTTGCTTGTATTTTTTCTTGCTTGCTTGTTGCCTGCAACATTCGTCGAATGGCCCTTGGGAACAACTACAAAAGTAACAGTGGCAACTCAAGCAAATCATATCTGGGTCATGAGTTTGCAACTGCAGGTGCACAAGGTTTGCTTGGGTGGGAGTCTGTATTAAGATGCGCAATGGGTGTCATCTTTTGCCAGCCATTCATCAGAGGGGACTTGTTCCTCAGTGCCAGGAGCCACACAAAGACCTGGCTCTTCAACGAACGCCGTGTGTGGCTGGGGACGGGCTCTTGAACCTGCCGATACTAAAAATGGTACATAATGGCTTGCTGCTTCTCTTGCTGTTGTCGTTGGCTCGCGTGTGGGCACCAATTGACGGTACATCCGGCGGCCCCGCAAGCGTCTCTCTATTCCCATTAGCAACACCAGCAACCAAACGTCCAGCCGTTAGTGTCTTGTGAAATGGTCTGGACGTTTTCAGGGTTTTCAAATAAAGAGCCATAAAGAAGTGACGTAGAGTGACTAGTTTTGCAGTTATTTATTATCTTTCAGGAATACTTGTGTTATTTATTACAATTCGTATTTTGTTTCTCATAAAATGAACATCAGTTCTCGTAAACTTCACACATTAGTATGGTATAAGTTTTGACTTGAACTCGTTCAGAAACGGCGGTAGCGGAAAAAATAACCTAATTCATTACCAACTTTTGTAACGGTTTGTACCCACTCCAGTGGGTACGCTTTTACCTCTATCCAATACGTCGTGCCTTCTCACGCAGACGAGGAGCGCAGCACGCTATTCACGCGCGCAGCTCCGACAGGCATCTCTCCACTACTCGTCTGGTTGCTGCTGCTCAAAGTCACAGAGGCCAGAACCGTGTCGTTCGCACTCAGCGCCATGGCCGGAACGTGGTACTCGGGCAGGAACACGCCGCGCTTGCCGGTCGCCAGGTGCTTCTCCATCTCCTTGAAGAACGAGTCCACCGTGAGCCCCACGAAGCTTCCACTACTGTCTCCAGGCTTGCTGGTGCTGGCTGTCGCCCAAGGCGGCAGCGGCAGTGTACCGCCACTCGTATCGCTGTTAACGGGGCGACGTAACGCGCTCCACATCTCAGCCAGGCGGTGCATTGTCGCAGCCTTCACGTGCTTGTAGACGAACACGTGGCCGACATCCGCTAGCACGGCCGGCAGCAGATTCGCCATGGTCTCTCCCGACAGAATCCCGCAATGAGGGCACGCAAGAGCGACACCATCGGTGCTTTTCCGACCGATGGACGCGGAGCTGATGCGGCGACCGTGTGAGCGCCGGCAGTTGGTGCACATGCCGCTCGCGAACTGGACATCACCCAGCGGAGATGACACGATCACGCACAACAAGCTCTGTGCAGGCTTAGACTTCTCTTTGTGCCGCACGAAGCGATCGATCGACCTGACTTCAAAGTCCTCCAGCTGCAGCCAACATTCCCGAATGGTGCTGTGAGCTTAAAATTTCCCAGTTAACCATAGGCAAACTGAGGCAAAACGCACCGTGTCGCTGAGCATCACGATCTCGTACCCAGTGCTGGTACTCTGCGTAGGGCCCCCAGTGCTGCGTGGCAGCTGCGCGAAGTAGGAGACCGCCTGCTCGCCGTGGTTGGCCAGGTCCCACTGGAACGCCTCTTTCTTCAAGATCTTCTCAATCGCGACCTGCTGCTTCACGTTTTTCTCGACCAGCAGAACGCGCGGCAGCTGGTCCATTTGATTGGAGAGGTGCGCGTTCTTCGTGGTAGGAACTACGCGCACAGCCGCGCCGCCCAGACTTGTTACGTGCACGAGTCGTCCTTCGTAGAACCTGACAGCATCAGATTATAAGTGCCGCAGGCTCACATGCACTGCAAAGTTAAGGCCGAAGAGTGTTATCCATACATGAGGAATGTCGGAGTCGCGTGGATTCGGTATCGCTCTGTCAGCAGAGGCGACTCACCAAGGTCGCACTTGACGAGGCGGCATTTGTGTCTGGGGTCAGCAAACAAAAGTGAGTCAACGTGTTACAAGAATCCACAGTTTACAAATGACAACCAATCACAGCTGGCAAAGTACCGGATCCCAGGATCCTTGAGAGTAGCTGACGCTGACGCTGGAGCTCTCTTGCTTTCCGAGATCTGCAGCTGGATGTGCTCGAGCATGGCTTCAACGACGCGCGACTGGCAGTCATCCGTTCGCAGACACGCGACCACGATGAGCTTGTCGCTTTTGCTCGTCTCTTTCAGGAACTCGTCAAGTCTGAGGGCCGAGAGCAGCTTCAAGTGCTCTCCATTGGGCTTTACGCTTCCGCCGAGGACCGCCAGCTCTCGCGAGTACCGTCCGCTTGCGCTTGTGAGCGGACCTCCGCGCTTTAAAACTGGATTCTCTGCAGTGATTTTGTTGTGGACCTCGACCGATCCGAGCCATTTCCCAGTTCCTTCGTGCTTGAGGCGCTTGAGCGACTCGGAGCTGTCGCTTTCCTTGACTGGCGCGCCGAAAAGCGTCGGCTCTTGTCCAACTTCATGCCCTGTCCTCGGTAGAACTGGGATCTCGCGAAGACATTGCTTGTGCGCATTCTCTCGCCAGTTGCCATCGGCTGCCGGTGTGACGCGACAGCCTTCGTAGCCGTCGAACTTGCTCTCCAAGTCCGACACGATGGCCTTGAGCTTCTCATGTGAGAGGTCCGCACTACGGGGCTTCTGCTTGCTGCGCTTCTCGATCGACTCGGACTCAATGAGTTTCTGGCGCTGCAGGATCGTGGGGGCGCTTTGGTCGATGAGCAGTTTACCGCGCTGCGGTCCTTCAGTGACCCTGTGCGCGTGCTCCAAATACGTGTCGGTCCGACGAAGCTGCTTTCCACAGGCAAAATTGACAGAGATCCCAGGACACGGTGTGAACGTGACGGAGATGGAACTCCTGTCCCGATACGTGAAGACAAGAGACTCGTTGAGTTGGATCACCACTGCCTCGGTCGGAGGAGCGCCAGCATGCTGGGCTTTCGGGTCCCACCTCCAGCTCTGTGTGAGAGTAATGTGGTGATGTAGCCAAGAACCAGAGTCAGTGTAAGCTAGTAGACGTGGTGGCTTGAGTAACTATATCGTACCTTGGCGATGATGTTCTCTGCAGTCATGATGATCCCGGATTCCTTCGTAAGAATAAGCTTCTTTCTGTGCGGGTTACCCGCAGATCCAATCTGCACCAGCACAATGAGGAAGAAGGTTGAGCCCCGAGCAATGCAGTTCACAACGTAGTATTGACAATAGCTGATAGACAACGCACCGCGTGCTCGTCCACAGTTCCCAGGAGCGTCCTCTTGGCGTTGTCTTCGTAGAACTGAAAACTGCGCTGGTACTCGCTGACTTTGTTCGCGCAGGCGGCGACGCGTCCAGAGAGGTAGCTGTTCACATCGCCATTATCACTGTGAGCAATTGGCAGGTAGCCAGAGAAACCTCAGCCAAGTACAAAGCACACACACGCACTAGCAAAAGCCGCATCCTGAGGCATCGAGACGGACAGCCGGTTCCCCCGTGGAGTAGTTGGCTTCGTGGGCCAGGCTGCTGCTGTTGCCCGAGCGAGCAGCTGAGGGCGGCGCTTTCATTGATCCGATGGGGCTCATCCTGCAGCTCTCTCTGTCACCCAGCTCGCTCGGGCTGGAGGAGTAGAACGCTAACGGGATTGGGGCAGAGCATGGAGCAACTATAATTATTTTTAGTCAAGTGGTTCTGATAGTGAGCATGTTCCATTTCAAATAGTCTTTCAGGTTGAGGTGCGGTCCATTTATCCGGTATCGGTTTGACAACTAGACCAGTTTAACAGATGGATAGGAACTACTACCGTATACTTCATAATAGAAACAAAACGTTAATAACTATTCAAATGGACAGAGCATCTTTACAGGCTTCCCTTGGCTAACGAAACCTGCATTTATGCAATGCCCTGCATAAATGATATGATCTGTTTGGAAGGGAT